>JAJDMX020000042.1:31822-165657 GCA_022345685.2 Nothomitra cinnamomea | reverse complement strand
GCTATCGCGAGATTCCTTGAGTCGCCATGGCAGAAATCCTTGGCATAGCTTCTGGCATCGCCGGCTTGCTTTCCTTGACGATCGAAGTGTATTCGACAAGCGCAAGATACGTCAGCTGCGTTAAAAATGCATCTGCTGCTGTCAACGATGTGTTGCGAGAGCTCAAGTCCCTGAAGAATATTCTAACGGAGCTTGATAAGGTGACGGAACACATCGAATCTGAGAAGGTCTTTCAAGAGCGCTCATCGTCTCTCTTGTCAATCGACGATTCGGAAGAATACCGAGGAGTGCTCGAGAGGCTACGGGCTAAGATGTTGAAGCAAGCCTCTCAAACCGGCTTTTCAGCCAAGATGAAGAACTTCGCGTGGCCTTTCTCTGAGGAGAAGACTCGACGCATGGTGGATCTATTGCGGAGACATGTGGGCATCTTCAGTCAGGCTTTGACAATCGACACATTGCAAGTGTCCCTTTTTGTTCTTGGTCTTTCTTACTTCGTTTTCCACGACTTCACGGCATAGCAAATAGCTGATTATATATGAAGCTTCACTACATCTCAGATTCTCAAGGAAGTCCGGTCCCTAGGGCAGGACAAACGGGGTCAGTCCTGGTGTGGAGGATCCGCTTTTTTCGGAGCTGACAAGTCGAAGGAAGGAAAACTAACAAGGTTCTGGAATGGCTCTCATCGATTGATATGCAGCCGAAGCAGCAAGACATACTTTCAAGGCGTCATAGTGGTACCGGAGAATGGCTACTAGGCAACGAATGTTTCTTAGATTGGATGCATAATGACTCTGTCAGCCTGCTGTGGTGTCCTGGGGACCGTAAGTTTTACGCCAATTTTACGAGCCAAGCACTCGACGCTAATACTTAGACTAGCTGGGGCGGGAAAGACTGTCTTGACGTAAGATACCTGTACCCGTGTCGCTGTAGGAGTTAACGCTGGTACAGCTCCATTGTCGTTAACTACATCAGCAATCACTGTACAAGTAGCGATGCAGCCGTTGCTTTTCTCTACTGCGATTACCAGGATCAATCTTACCAAACAGCTTCAAGTCTTGTCGCCAATCTTGTCAAGCAGTTCGTGCTGTTGAAGGACACGTTCTTCAAGCCGTTGGAGGAACTCTATGAAAATTTGACCGCGAGGCAAGCAAAGCCCAATTTGAAGGACCTCGAGAGCCTCCTACTTTCTATTTGCAGGACTTTTGGAAAGTCATATGTTATTATTGACGCTCTTGATGAGTGCAGTCCTGATTAGAGAAAGCTCTTGCTCACGGTAATTCGAAATCTCCAAAAGGCCTCCATCAAGATATTCATCACTAGTCGGCAGCACGCCCAAGATGTAGAGAGAGCATTTTCCAGTCATGCAAGAGTTGAAATACAGGCCACTGAACCGGATCTACAAGCCTATATCGAGCACCAAATTGAAGACGATGAAGATTTGATGGACTTGTTAACGGAAGATTTGAGAACAAGGATCGTCTCTACCATCGCAGTTAGAGCTGGCGGAATGTAAGCGTCCAAAGCGTTCATACTTCTGTGCTGAGGAACCCATGAAAATCGCAGCTAATAAGCACTAAACTATTGGTTGTCTTCAGGTTCCTCTATGCCGTACTGCAAATAAAGCGTATCCGCGATCAAATGACAATCAGAGAGGTCAAACGGGCTTTAGAAACAATGCCAAATGGTCTCTCTGAGCTGTATAAAGAAACGCTTCAGAGGGTCAACAAGCAATCCCCGAGACGGTCCAAGCTTGGAATGACTGTTCTAGCATGGATATCATATGCCAAACGTCCCATATTGGTCGACGAACTTCGCCATGCTCTTGCTGCAGCATACATCGCAGGTGAGGATCAGCAACGTACAATGGACATGGATAATCTCATACGGGCACACTTACTTGTGGATGTCTGTGCGGGGCTTGTAACCATCGAAGACGAGAGCCAGGTCATTCGGCTCGTGCACTACACGACACAAGAATATTTTAGTAGGCAAACCGAGACCTTCTTTCCCGATATGCAACTCAATATTGCGGGAACTTGCTTGACATACCTTTTGTTTGATGAATTTCGCTCGGGACCCTGCTTCGATGAAACGCTTTTGAACGAAAGACGGAACCAGTTCAGGTTTCTTGAATACGCTTCGTGCTATTGGGGCCACCATATCCGCGGTCAACTTGGGACGAAGTTCTTGGACGTGATTCTTGAGTTTCTGAAAGACGATAAAAGGGTATGTGCCGCGGCAGAAGTTGCTAGCACCTGTGAGCCTGAACTCTTTCGCTGGTGTAATAAATTTGGCGAGTTGCCGAAGAATTTCCAGCCGCTCGCCGTGGCGGCTTCTCAAGGTTTAAACACAGTCGTAAATGTGTTACTGGACCAGGGGATGGACCCATCAAAGGTGGATGGCACTTTCAAAACTCCAGCACACTGGGCTGCTTGGAGAGGTCACGCGTCAACTTTAGGGCTTCTTTTGGAGCGCGGCGTCGACCTGCAAATCTCGAGCGCTGATGACTTTACCCTTCTGGACGCTGCCTGTGACCAAGGCTGGGAAACTGTGGTACACCTATTGCTTGACAAAGGCTTTGACGTAGATACGCAGGGATTCGGTGGAGCAACTGGCCTCGAGGTAGCGGCATCGAGAGGCCACGAGCGTCTTGTAAAGCTACTTTTGGATAATGGCGCGGACTGGGAGCTGAAAACTATTTATAACGAGACGCCTCTTTTGAAAGCTGCGATGTATGGGCATGAAGGCATCGTGAGAATGCTATTGGAAAAAGGGGCCGAGATCAAGAGTGCCAATGCATGTGGAAACACCGCCCTTCACTGCGCTTCATTCTACGGCCGAGAAGATATGGTGCGGATTTTGCTACGATCGGGAGCAGATGTTAACGAGAGATCATCGAACGGGGGCATACCATTACATATGGCAGCATCTCAAGGCCATGAACAAGTTGTGCGGCTGTTGCTAGAACATGGAGCTCATATGGAGACAAAGACTGAGGGCAAATTTGAATCGTTTAGTCCGTTGGTGGAAAGAACTGGACGATGCATACCACAAATGGTGCGTTTGAACCTTTGTGCAGAGGGCGGCACAGCGCTTCATGAAGCAGTACTTCACGGACAAGAGAATGTCGTTGATGCACTCATCAAACATGGAGCCAACGTTAATGCTACAGATGTCAATTTGCATACTCCTCTGATGAAAGCCACCTACTCAGCTATGCACAATAACAAAGGTGGCAACAAACTCCCTCTGGAAGTTACTACAAAAGCTGCAATGGTTATAGCACGGTCACTTTTGGAAAACGGGGCCGACATCTGTTCTACATCGGCCAAGGGCTGGCTTCCAATTCATTTCGCAGCCTGGTTCGATGCGTTGGGGATTTTGCGGTTGCTTCTAGCGAAAGGACTAGAAATCGACACGAGGAGTATGAGAGGAGAGACTCCGCTACATTGCGCGTGTAGGAGTGGATGCACAGGGCTTGTCGACTTTTTGCTTAAAAATGGTGCAGATATTAAGGCGGTAGATGAAGAGAATACTATGGCAATCCACTGGGCTTGTCAGAGCGGAAATGTAGATATCATCGGCCGGTTTCTTGACAAAAATATCGACATTGAAACGACAGACAGTAGAGGAAGAACCCCTCTGATGCGAGCAGTTTGGTCGTTGAATCCAGACGCCGTACAGTTTCTACTTGATCGCGGCGCGGATACAGAACACTCGCTGAGCGGAGGCCAGACACCACTCTTTTTTGCCGTTTGGTTTAAGGATCGGACGCCGATCGTTCCAGTCCTGCTCAGAGCGGGAGCCAGGTTTGATTTGATGGATGATCAAGGCTTCCAACCACTTCATCGAGCTGCTCTCCAGGGGAATGCTGAGGCGGTAGAGCTCTTAGTCGCGACCGGGGCTGGAATAGAATCGGAAGACGCCCGTGGCAACACTCCTCTGGTATTAGCAGCCTCCTGTGGGCAAGTAGAGGTTATCCAGGTCCTCTTAAAGCGTGGGGCCAAGGTGGAGCATGGCGCTGGTGGGACAAGAACTGCCCTGATGGATGCTGCCACAGAAGGGGGAGCACCTGCTTGCGAAATGCTTCTGAAAAACGGTGCTGACATACACGCCACAATTGCATCGGGAATCACAGCAATACATAAGGCGGCTATAGTTGGAAATGTTAGCACCCTAAAAGTTTTGCTCGCGGCAAGTGGCGGAAGGGAACCAAAGGACAATCGAGGGGATACACCGCTTCACTTGGCGGCTTGGCATGGCCATCTTGCCGCAGTTGAAGAACTTTTGGATTCTGGTGCTAACGTAGAATTGACGAATCACGCTGGAGAGACAGCACTGCACCTTGCTACGCAGAAGAACCATGAAATCATAGTAGATCTTCTACTGGCTAGAGGTGCAAACCCAGGTCCTCGCTCCATCGAGAATACCACGTCCATGCTATTAGCAGCCAAAAGTGGCCAGGCTGACCTTGTCGAGTCGCTACTCCGCACAGGGAAGGTTGATATTAACTGGAAGAACAAAGGAGGCGAGACGGCGCTATACATGGCAGTAGACGCCTGTCATGTAGACACTGTCCGCGTCTTGCTAGCAAATGGGGCTGATCCTAATCTGAAAATTTCCAGCGGATGCCCACCGTCTCATCGCGCCGCAGAATATAGCAATGAAAGTATTCTCGGGCTACTGCTCGACGCAGGTGCAAATCCACAAGCCGCCGACGCACGAAATTGTACCGTACTGATGTGGGCGGCACAGTTTGGCGGCCCAGGAGTAGTCCAGATGTTGCTGCAGACGAATAGGGTGGACGTTAACGCTATAGCCGTCGACGGTGACACGGCATTCCACTGTGCTGCGCTCATGGGACATGTGGAGGTATTGGAATTACTCTTAAAGCATGGGGGATTGGAAAGGGAAATTAGGAATAACAATGGGCTTACGGCCAGGGGAATTGCAGTTGACAGACGGTTCTGGCGTTTTGTTAGCGTGTGGGATGGCGGTGTAACACCGGTGGTGGAGGCTATCTAGGATTTGCAGGTGGAGAATGGAGATTGAAAATAGGGGAAGATGGTTAAGAGAAAGGGAAACAGTTTATTCATTCGGCAAGGATCTGGGCTACGACACGAACCACTCTGGGTAAATAAATTACAGGCGCGGTATCAATGCAGTACAAGCGCGTGATCTATGACCCCCCGGAAGCGTGCCGAGCCCCACATCCATCACAGGAGATTCGAATATGACAAACGCTAGTCCGGCGAAATGCCTATAAACTTCTCCATGGATCCACGGAAAACAGTAACGTTGACCAATTCCTGCCGCAGCCACCACTGCATCTAGTCACGGCCAAACCAAGTGTCCAGCCGGCTGAGCTGCTCAACAGACCTGATTTCAGGACGCCCAAGCACTCTATCGGCAAACTGGGGAGCAGCAAGAAGACGAATAAACTGGAAATTAGGGAGTGGTCGCAGGCGATCCTCGAGGTCGGGAATTTTTTGTTCGTTTCCTCGTTGGTAGAGGTTCTCGCTGCGGATGAATAGGGATGAATTCGTAAAAAACGGGGAAGCAGCGGAGATAAAAACACAAGCTTCTCTACTGCGAAGATGTCTCTTCATGAATTCCAATATGAATTCTCGTCAGATCTGATGGGGCCACCTTCAAACCCCCATGTCTCTATGGTACAGCGGTGCTGGAGTAGGCGCAGAGTAGTACTTCCGGCCGATTTGCAGAGAATCCGGCCAGCTAAAGGGAAAGAGTAACCCTGCATTCAGTACCGGCCAAGCGAGAAACTCTTCCTTGTCATTAATTAGTCCTTCGGAGGGTCATAAAATATTCTATATGCGTAGCTATTATCTCTCGCCTCTCCTTGCTCAAGCCACACATCTTGAGCCGTCGTGGTCTCTCCGTAGTCTGGCCTCAGCAGCTCATCGTCGATATCTTCTCTCAAACCCAAGAGCGCAAGAACTTTGTCTCGTGGATCGGTGGCATTGAAGTGGCGCATTCCCAAGAACGACAATTAGAACGGCTCGTACTCTCTTTCCTGTTGTTCGGATCGCGCCTCGTGCATGACGCCCAGGTTTATCAATCCGTGAGGGCTTGGCTCAGGAGGTTCAGAAGCGTCCACTGGCCGGCGTTTAAGAATGCGTCCGAGACTACCCCTCAGGATCTTGGAGCCGACTAGGGATAATGCCTCCCAGTCCACCGCACGACTTCCGCAGACAAAGAGTCGTGTTGGACCGACAGCGACCCTCAGTGCTGTCGCGATCGTTACTTCAGTTCTAAGCTGCCTATCTACAGATACTCAACCTCGTTCAGAAGGTGCACGTGGGTCAACCCTGGGCGAACCGCACTTAGGGGCTCAAACTAAGGTAGCTAGATCAGCCATCGAGCTGAGGGGAGTGGCCCATAGCCCTAATGTTGGAAAAGGAACGCTAGGAGACGCTTAATCTATTCTCTAGACTATGGCTATCGCTGGCCTCTATATACTACTTGTGGCACTTGTGGCTGTGTGGCCTCGCCACTATGTTGAGTGGGTTCGCCACTACATCACCACCCTGACTCAGGGGCTGGTGTGGCAAGGAGTTGCTACCCCAACAACTCCAACATTTAACGGTGGCAGTGGCGGAATTGGTGGCCAGGCCAGCCAAGAGGCTGCCTCGCTCGAGGCTGCCAGAGGAAATCCACGCTAGGCTACTGCTCGTGCCTGATCGGAGTCAGGAAGCTTTGTTTCGAGTTTCGCAGTCTCTCCCGAGACCCCTTACCAAGGTGCCGCTCTCGCAAGCTTGCGGGAAATAGCCCCATTCGAATCAATGTGCCGAAATCACCTTCGTCTATTCGCAGGTGGTGCCTTGGATATGGTCACAAACATTACCACCGCGGTGCTACTGAAGAGGCTGGAGCGGATCTACCCTCGAAAGCGGCAGACGATAGACATGAGGGGGATCCAGCCATCGTAGTTCCGTACACAGTCCGGTGGTGCCTAGCGTGAAACTCCCCCCGTTTTTCTCAAAGGCATCAAAGGATTATGTGATGACTTTGGCTTCGACGCGGTTCAGGTTTTTAATCGCTTTGCTGGATAGAAAAGTTGAGACCGTTGGCTGCAGGACGGTATATTGATTCTCCCAGACATCTCCGGTTATCTGCGTAGAGTCGAATCCGAAGTCCAAAGCGAATTCAACGTGTGCGCCTTCCGCCTAGGCAAGCAGCCTGACCTGCCCGCGATGAGTTGGATGCGGAACATGTATCATAGTGGCCTCCAGCAGCTGATGTACCAAGGTCCTGTTTTATGGGCCCTAGTTGCTGCCGCACGCGCTGATAAGCATTGGCGCCTAATCGCATATCTATATAATGCCAAAAAACTAGGTTTTTGCACCTAGACCTAGACCTGAAACACTACCAGAGCGAAGGATTGGGGAGGAATATGGTCTAGTGTAGTGTCTCCCTGGCAGATGAGAATGATAAGGGGTGCACGCTGGTCGCCCCTGGCTTTTTACAAGCGTGTTCAGGAGTTGGTTGGGACCAAGCAGGGCTTGGTTGATTCCACCGGCTCTCGCAGCAGTACCACTGACATGAAAGGCATGTGTACGGCTGAAGGGAGGGTTAGATTTGGCAGACCCATACCAGCCCCATGCCCAGCTTGGGGGTTCGGCTCTCTCGCGCAAACATTATTCATGGCCCTATAGACGAGGGTACCCAACTCCGCCGGGGTAATGACCCCTTGGTCTACCGCCAACAACGGCGACCACATGTCGATGGAGAACCTAGATTGCATGAACTGGGAAGAGCTCTCTAGATGTCACAAAGATCTGGCTGACCCCATGAAGGAGTCACTCGGTGATCAGCTTAGGAAGGGTGTTACCGGCGTGAGATTTCCCAGAGCTACTCCTGTGAGAAGCGCTTACTCCCTACCGCAGGCCTTGGCCGGTCTCAAAGAGTGGACCGAGCCAGATGTTATCTTTGAGCGCAAAATTCTTCTTGGCCTGGATGACAAACAGGCTCTCGAGCTAGCTGGGAACATGAAGACAGCTTGTCGATACCTACAAGCTCCTCCATCTACTTATGGAAGTCGAAGAGAGACATGTAGTCGGAGATTGGTCTTCGCAGAAGATAATGTGGCGCGAGATGGGGATGAGGGTGTTGAACTGGATGAGGACTCGGAGTAATGCAAGGCATGATTTAGTTCAACTTCAGCGTCATTCCCAGAGGGTATGGAAGAAGCAGAAGAAGAAGCAGGCAAAGACACCAATGGGGGATGTGAAGGGACTCGGCGGTGCTGAATGAGCGAAACATCCTGCTGGGGTCTGATACTACTGCGGCGTGGGAGCTTGCTGACAAGATTAGAGCTTGGTGGAGATCGAAGTTCACTGAGGCGTGGGAGAGCCGTTCATGAGGGGTAAGAAGCTTGCTGTTCGCTGGAGCAAGTTCAAAGGCAAAGGCGAAGCCCGGAGGCTATCGGGTACTGATGAGAGTGCTGAGGCAGCGGCGGCCGAGGAGGGTAAGGATAAGGAGTGGGGTGACGAATCTCGAAATAGTTTAGTGGTTTTGAAGTTATATTATACGGATTTTTATTCAAATGCCCCGACTTTTCATCTTATTTAACAGCGTACAGTGTGTAGGCTTAACAGCCTGTGTCCTGCCACTTTGGGTGCTACACCCTGGCAAGTCCCATCACTCCTCATATTTGATAATCAACTCTCTTAGCTATATACTATATCTAATAAAACCTCATTCATAATCCAATCCAATAATTCCCACACTACTCCCATGTCTGTGGCGTCCTATGACTTGAGGCTTAGGATATCCATGACAGTCATACCTTGTCATGATAGTAATGTGGTGTATAACCGCTGATAGCAAATAATAGGGACTCGATAATGAGCAGCTATAAAGAGTGCTTAAAGATCAATGGAAAGTGCTTTTCTTTTTCTCTTCATTGAACATTATCCTTAGTACCTAGAAATCAAGTTTTATCACTCAAGTTATCGTTGAATAAAGTTGCACACTGCCTCATTGAATTCCGCCAGGGAAGTGATTCCGGTCCCCAGAACATCACGTCATGAGTTGCCTGGAACCATGGCTGTCCTCGTCGCCACAGCGAGGCTCGGGCGCAGCCCAAAGAATTCTCAGACTAGGAGCATTTAATCGCAAGCATTTCCACATGTAATGAAGAGTGCAATCGAGAACCCATACACGCTGCGCTCGTACCTCGTATTCCAACAACCTCGACAAACTTCGGAATTAAGGCTGGGTAGACTACAATCACCGTCCGCTGTCATGATTCCTAGAGCCGCCGAAGCGGCAGGCTCTCAATAATGCATACATCTGCGGTTATAGTCATGGTGCTTATCATGAGCAACTTGCTGAATGCCCATGTATGACCCACAGTATACATCATGCTGTAGTGGGTGTGCCGCTGCTGAGTATTTGGAAAGGGGGTGCGGGTATGCCGCCGGAGCTTGCATACTCCCGCCAGGTAGAGAGGAAGAAAGCGGTGAGGCATTAAGCGGAAAGAAAGGGGGAAGGCGCTTTAGGGACTTAGCGGCAAAATCTTTGCGGATCTTTCTGTTGTTACCATATTCTAGAGAGCAACCAACCAAGGCTGAACAACCTCACTTCTGCACTTCGTTCTCTACTTACTCGCAACACGATTGTCACCCAACGTCTAAAATTTAAAGTTTCCCCAGCGAGACGGGTGATCTAGCGGACTTGGCGCTCACTGAAATTTTTATTCTTCTTTACATCGGGAGGTTCTTGGTTTGTGAGTGATTCTGACTTGAGTTTGAATATTTCCAACCACGGTACCGCAAGAAAACGAAAAAAAGACAAAAATGGCAAGATGCTTACGTGAAATGTGTAGTCAGAGTAAGCTTTTCTGGGCCAGGAAACTAACGCATTAACCCCTGGTGATGTCCGTGGTCGTACAATACAGCATATCTAACCACTGCCGGCTTAGCTCATCCATCCGGATCGTGCCGAGGCGGCGATGGCTTCCGCCAAACCTTATGTGCGCTTCACCGTCAATACGAAATAAGCACAAGTACAGTTATAGCAAAAAAATGTTCGCAACCCCACGATTTTGCGATTGGTGCTATGTGGAAGAGAGAATAGGCTATAAAATCGCCCCGAAGCCCAAAAACTAGAAGTAAATCAGCAAAATGAAGATCACGAAACGAAGAAAGCATTCTATAGAGAAGAGGTCAGCTATTGTGACCTGGTTTGAGGCAGAGAAAACCTACGGCCAGATTGCAGTTTTCGAAGAAATTTCCTACTGTACGATCAACTATTGAGCGACAGAAAAAAAAAACCCAAAGCTCCCCTTGTTTCTAAAAAGCATCCTAGCCGGCCTCTAAAAATTTCTGAGCGAGGAGAGAGACTTCTGCTGCGTGCAGCTAAAGCAGATACTCGACTGCCTATTCCAGCGCTATATACCCCTTCAGAAACTGGTGGACCAAAAATAAGTACTCTAACTGCATAGAAAATCCTCAGCGAGCATGAGTACCATAAAAAAAAAGTAAGGAAAAAGCCATATGTCACCGGAGCAGAAAAAAGAAAGGTTAAAATGGTGTAAAGAGCGAAGGAATTGGACTGATGATCAATGGTAAAATGTAATTTGGTCCGATGAAGTTAGTTTTGAAATAGGTAAGGACAGTCGTATAATATGGGTTACGAGGAAGGTGTATGAAGAGTACCAACCGCAGAATTTGCAGCCTTCATTCAAAAGCGATCGAACTACGATTGGTGCTTGGGGATATTATTGTAGTGGAGCAATTGGGTCACTAATTTTTTTGCCAATCGGAACTTGAATGAACATGGAGCGATACACCAATGAAATATTAAAACTGAATTTTAGTCCCTTTTACCGGAAAACAAAAGGGCAAAGGCCTTGGCAGACATTTTGGATGATGAATGACAATGCAACTTGGCACGCGAGTAAAATACTAACTCGGTGGAGGAACAAACAAAATGAAACACGTGGATTGGCCAGTTCAATCACCAGACCTTAACCCGATTGAAAATATTTGGGCTATCCTCAAGCCAAGAATTAATGCTCGAAGGCACAGAATTCACAGTGCTGAAGAGATTTGCAATGTAGTAGCTGAGGAATGGGCTAGATTGCAACTGGAGGATATTGAGAAATGCATATTCGGTATGTGAAAGCGAATTGAGATGTGCATTCGTAATAAAGGCAGACCAATAAAGTACTGAGCAATTTTCTATTCTTCTAGCTACATTTTGGTGTATTTACTGCTTAGTTGTGACATGATTTTGTTGCGGGGGAGCATTTTTCGTGAAGTATTGACGGTTTACTGTGTTGTGAAGACTTTCTTGCTGAGACTGTACAAAGTGCCACATGCGGTCCTCAATTGGCTAGCCTACGCGTAACAGAGCATCCACGATTGGAATCTACTCCCAGCCCAATCCTGCACCCTCATCTGGCTACTCGAAATGGAATAAAATGAGTACGTCCATCCGCCTGTCTCCCAAAGTCCGTCTAATTAAACCAAACACGCAACAGGCCGCTGCTACTGACCTGACGGCACACCCGCGCTCCCTGACATTCCTTGCACGGCTGGCTAAGGGATCCAATGGTCTTGCCCGGGAGCGCTGGGCAGCATAGACGCGGGACTTGCACAGACCCAAGGCGGTTGGCGGCGGCGTGTCCGGCGTTCTGTGCGAGGGGTCGTCCAAGTTTTTTCTTCATGGGGATTTGGGTCGAGGACAATGCGCTGTGCTACGCCGGTTTGGGGCGTCGAGTTCGACTCTCTAGGTGTGTTTTTCGCCTGCACGTTGAAGCCGAAATAGGATCTAAACAACTGTGAATCAAAGAGTTGGGTATCTAGGCCAGGTCCTTGCCATATATTCCGCTTCCCCCGTACCGACCGGTCTTTCATTTCTTTAAATGGCTAGTGTTATGTTCCCGATGGGACTGGCAGTGCTGATTCCTATGTTGCCACTGTTTTAAACCTCATTCCCGCATGTGCTTGTGTATGTGGGGCCAGGGGAACCGCTCGTCGGACGTTGACGGTATGGACAAGTATCCCCTACACAACCGTTCAGATTGCGTGGGTTGTCTCCGATGGTCGGGTTTCTGCTTCCTATGAAGCATATCTCAATGGAAAACGTGTGTGTCCGCAACAACACCCGTGGTCAAACCAGCACAGGAGAGTATTCCCCGCTCTCGCTCTCTCCGCGTTTGACAAGTTTGTTGTTGCCTCGTGTCTGGCAGATAAATGAGCGAACTCACCGCTTTTCCAAGCCCTTTGATTCTCCGCATTTATAATGTGGTACTTAGACTCGTTCTCATGTCGTTTGCATGGCGCGCTATCGGGCGACAAATTCATCGGGGTATCTGAAAAGCCGAGGCCCCATGAGCACAGTCCCTAGATTGCATGGCGGACTCTACATGTTTTTGCTGGTTCAATGCGACTGACACCTGGGCGTTTCTAAAGAGTACTATTTAGATTTTTAAGAAGGGATCAGGCTAAGACAGTTTTCGCTGGCAATGTGACTCGGATGAGATGGAATTGAACTGCGAAAGGCGCAAGCCATCTAATGCAGCGGAAGTATAGCGAGTTCCGTGTTCCGTCTCAGCAGGAGCCTTCTGCTACTTAAAACTCGCTACAACCCATGGGCTTGATGGCGAGCGGTGTACGGAGTACGCCATTCGCCAATAGATTGTATGGAGAATTAGCAAACAGCGTACGTCGTTCGTCAATCCATTACCTAGCGAACAGCAAGGGGGGTAGTGGCGCACTGAACAATTGCATCAATTCAAAAATTAGCTCTCTAAATGCGCAAAAGCTAGCTTGTAATTGTGGTAAATTCGTTTCTCCCTGCGCTCAAAAGAAGCGTACGTATACTCGAATAAGTGCTCTCAGGAGTGCTGAAATTGCGCCTCGCTCTGTATCTTTAGGCCACTTGTGTCTTTACGCCACTACCTCACTTACGGTGCCGAATGGCGTACTTCGTACAACATATGGAATTATATGGAAGGTTGGTTAACGGCGTACAACACATTGTCTCTCAATTGGGCATGAATCCTGTTGTTAGACCGTGCCATTTTGTGACATCTAGTTCTACTTATTTTTGACGCCAAGACCACACTTGATCCGCCCAAAGGTGACCGAACGAACAACGGGCTGACTGGAAGCAGTGGAACGAATGGAGGGAAACGTAACTCCTTTCTTCAAATAGTTCAACATTTGGTGGCACACGTACACCGCCCTAATAAGGTCAGAAGAAGCCGCCCAAGTACCCCCGTAGGGCGCCGCCCCCGAGAAAAAAACTAGAGATTGCAATACAGAGAACTGCTCAATTGCTCGACTTCCCCTGAAAATAGCACCCTGAGAAGTACTACTGATTCTTCCCTTGCATGTGGTAATATCTCAGGTGCTCCTGGAGGTGATCATAGCGGGTAAAGCCAGACGCCCCTTTCCTAGTACATCGATATCTCGGACAGTCAAATATCTGGTGGTGCGGGTTGTGTAGGGTGTTGAAGTGACGCTCCAAGTCAGCACCCCGCGATAAAACCGCCTCACATTCAAGACATGGGTATCCGCTTTTGGTGGGTGAGCTACATTAATTTAGTACAATTTATTTTAGCAGCACAGAAGGATTTACTTTTATGCACTTACGTCGATATGCAGACGAATGTAAGAGGAAATTGTGGCGAGGATAGGAGACCCCGGTGCTCGTCTTTGAGCATCCAATAGGTCACCCCGTTCTCATTGAGGAAATTGTAATATTGGGGGCGGTACTCGTCTTTGAGCACCCAATAGGACTTCCCATTTTCGTGATGAAGAGTAAGATAGTCCTCTGTAACGTTGGAAGACGACGAGCTCTCGCCACTAGACTGTCTATACATCGGATCCGACATTTCGAAACTAGAAGACCGTTAATATCTCCATTGTCTACTACCCCGCCAAGAATCATACAAGTCCACACCTGACTTACTTTTGTTCGAGATTTACTGGTATTAGTGATGGCGTTGATTTGTCTACAAGTCTGCGGTTTCCTTGTCTGGTTCAAGAATCTTGAGTCCGCTGCTATGCCATTTTATAGGCATTGTAACCCTCGCCTCACTCTGGTTGACCCCCCAGCATGGCGGTTTTGCTGACGGAATCGTACTCCGCCCTTCAGTTTCCGTCCTACACTTTGATGCATGTCTAGCTTGAATACTAGAGTCCACCAACTCTCTTAACGTCTCATAAGCTCCGCCTTCCCAGGTCAACTTGACGCTTTGGGAACTGCCGTACCTTCCATTGGACCTAGTATCTCTAGCGCAAGTAGCCCCATCTCCGGACACCCTGAGCCGAATTGCGCCGGACTGCGGGATGGGATCGTGAGAAGGCTAGGCCTGTAACGCTACGGCAAAGGTCCCGTCAGCCCCGTGAAAATCAACAGCATACTGACAAGGAAAAGGAGTTTTGATTGACTTCAGTACGGGCAATAAGCCCAAACATAAACTCGCCTCACTTTTTCTCGAGTTTTGGCCGTCCATTGGCGTCATTTAAACCTCAGCATGGGATTCTGGACTCACCCAAGCACCGCCCCGTTACAAGAAGACAGTATCTCGATTCGGTGTATTGTTGCCCGGGCTCTTGGACAATGTAAGCGCCCCTGCGGGGATTCCTCACGAGGAAACGCAGGGCTAAGCAAGGTAAAGAGGCGTTGAATGGGTTCGTGCTAACTCCGTGAGAATGTGGCCCGATAGGTATGTTGAGCTGCCTTAGGGCGTTGGACGGGCACTAACACACCGGTTAGTGACAAACATTTGAGTTGAATCGACTGGGATGCTGGAGCACGATGACAGAGGCACGTACAAACTGGAGGGTTCAAGGGCGACCCTAGAACTATGCCGGGCATTTCCGAGCCGAATCATCCCCGATCCATAGTCGCTATTGACTGTCACCTCCCGTAACGTGGGTTGAGCCAGACCCGGGAACCCACCAGGAGTTCATCTGGTCTCTGCAATGCTGGGTTTGAGCTTCGGCGAAGTCTTGCCTCGGGGTCGACTGCGGAGCCGGGCAAGAACCTTAGGTTGGAGAAGGCGCAATGAGGCCTACATATGCCTGTTGCCCGGCGAGAGCCAGACGACCTTCAGGACCATCATTGACGTGGTGGCTCTTTAATGGCCGCGTAGATAGCTCTAATCGGGCGCGGGGTAACCCCCTGTGTGTTCTCCGCACCGTTGTGGGCTGTGTGACCAGGCGTCAGTCGCCTGGGTTGTATAGGTTTCTCGGCATCTTACGTGGCTCAGCGGCTCCAATTGATAAAGCCTAAAATGGTCGAATTGGAGGAGAGCTATCGGGCCTGCGGCGCGAAAAGTATAGTAAGGAGGGGTCGTAGGCTAGAGCGACCAAAGATATCGGAGGACGTGGAGCTGTAGAATACGAAGACCCTAAAGTCAATGCATCAAAGACCTGGCTCAGTCCAATAAGGACCCTCTATGCCTGAGGCAAATCCTCCTTACCTGAGGCCTTTGTTCATATTGGTCACCTTCTCCACACGTAGGATTTATTGTTGAGTTCGATGTCATTCTAGGTGACGCGGCTGTTGGGGATGCCCACTGGATGCTGCTGTTGTCACTAGATTTGGATAACATAGAGCTCTTGCCGGCAACGGACGGACGGCCACATCGAAGGGACGACTCGAAATATATATGCGATACTCGCGTGGCAGGCAGCAGTGTGCCTTGGACAGAACAACTCCTCAGAGAATTGTCTTGATGCCCAGCGAGTCTAAATGTCGCTGGGTTAGATGGCTGGCGTTTCTCCCCTCCGGTCAGCTGCGGCTGCTTAACGCCAAAAGAAATATACCAGTTACACACAGCAATCCGAAGAATCTGTAGGAACACCGAAAGGGAAACTTGATGTCTCAGAGTATCTGGAACCCAGCATATCAGGTTTTTGATTATACACACACAAGGGCGAAAAAATTTGCTGGTTTCAGTAAAATCTCTCATGTCAAAGTTCTTTGTATGAGCTCATAAGTCAACTACTTTGACAAGAGTCGTTCAGGCTTTGGCACTTCTGAAAATTCCCAGCTGCGGTCCCGCACCACCTGTTGTACGCTGTTGGCTGATCGCGTCGTTCAGGAATGGAAATAGAGACTAGCAAAAGATATATTATGAAACACAATAATTAGGGTATCTCTCCTTAACAATCGACCAAGACTATTGTGCTTAAGCCAACTCATACTTTCCATTATATTGCAGAAGTAGTTCTGCTCAAATGTTGTTGGAGTTTGTTTGATTAAAAGCTACCATCGAATCCATATTCCTCCACTAATGAGCGGCGTATGCCGCTCAGGAATGAACGTATGAGGCATCGGCGAGCGACCTCTTTCAGTGAACGGCACACAACAGGCACATTCCTTGCTCAAACTCATTCGTTGTTGTCTTCAGCTCTTCACAACACTGAAACACGTTTGATACTGCTTGCGAAATCTCCAGCTTTGGCTCTTCAATGCTTTCGCCGCGGGATATTGCTGATACGTTCCTTGGTGATAGTAAAACATGTAGAAGAGCGTATCTGTGTCAATCTGCGAGTACATCTCGGGATCGTTGAAGATCGGTAACGGCTCTTGTGGATAAGATTAGGGGTGTCACATCATCTTTGAGGCTTGTAATGTCTTGGTTTCTCTGCATCGATCGAGTCGGGACAGTGAAGCCGAGGGGCAGTCGATAAGCGATGAACCATGGGAGTCTAGGTCAGCAAAACACGGTTCTTGGTAGCTTCAATTGACTGGATGAGATCTTGCAATCCTGGCGGTAGATGATATGTGGACTCACCGACCTCGGAGTTAATACTCGGTTGAGTTTGTAAGTTCTTATTTGGTCTAGATGCTGCTCTAGTCGGTCCTGCATCTGCGGGGACTGGACATACACCGAGTCTGGGTCCCTTGTCCTTTCATCTGCTCCGGCTCGATTGTCAACTGCTGCGCGGCAACATCCCCATTTCTGGCTATCTCTGCTATTGCTCCTGAAAGCTGCGAGCTGCGCGACGCCGCTTCGACCTTTCTGGAGCGCCGGAGTTTGAGGAATGCTGATGCTAGCACATTGGGAGTATCGCAGCAGGCAGGTGTATGCATCGAGGGTATCGCGGATTTTTTGTCCGAGACATGACCCGCCGCCACT
Organism: Nothomitra cinnamomea; assembly: GCA_022345685.2. Taxonomy (NCBI): domain Eukaryota; kingdom Fungi; phylum Ascomycota; class Geoglossomycetes; genus Nothomitra; species Nothomitra cinnamomea. The sequence continues at coordinate 148,526 of JAJDMX020000042.1, read as the reverse complement.
CCTGCTGGGGACCCGACACAGCCTCCACCAACATATTTGTAGGCGTGCGCAAATTCGATCCCGCGATACCTCACAACCCGCAGATGCGTTCTTAGTATCTAACCGAGGTAGGGAGGGGTCGAAGTCTTGGCATCCGATGATGAGGGTTCGCTGCGATGGGTTGCCCGCCAATTGAACTTTTCTATCCTGCTTGGGTCAGTGCGCAAGGCGGGTCAATCGGACAAAGTCCATCAACCCAAAAGATTCGAAGTGGTAGGACAGCGAAAAACCAGATTGTCGTATATCAACGTCAACGTTGAGTTTGCTCACGTGTCGCTTGGTTGGATGATTTCTATAACCGTAGGCTATGTTTCCATATATGATTTAAAGTGCGAATCATGTTTTCACCGATTGTTGCAGCGTATTTTGCACGCTGTTAACAATTTCATATCAACTAGAATTCTACCACTGCTGTACTTGCCGAACGGAAGTTCCAGATGTCTGGTCTTGCGTTATTGGACCATTGGGCAGCCTTACATATGGCGGGGTAACTCATCCCGCTTCCCCGCTTGAGCCGCCTGGCTACTGTCGACTCGCGCGATGAGAATCTTTGTCCGTCCGAAAAATCATATTCTTACAGCATGATTATCCCTATACCGAACCTATACTAAACTAAAAATACCTTGCACAGGATTGCATTCTTATGCCGTGAATATTCTTAGGAGGGATAACTCTTGTGGTGCGACTCGACTGCAGTCCACTGTGCATCCAGATACTCACTGCCTCGTGCACATTGGTCGTACCAAACGCTTAGTCTTTAGCGATTCCTTCTCATGCTAAGCGCAAACCTGGGATGGCGATACCCGTGAAACGGTTAGGCTTCACTACCGTTTTTCATACTAACGAGCCGATCCTTGAGTAAGTTGGGAACTTCATTCAAGAGACGTGAAAGCGCCCATCTGACCTTTCCCCAGCATAGTGTTCATCCACGGACTTCAAGGGCGTCTAGGAGACACATGGACATGCGATCGAGACTAGAAGCAGCAAGGCAGTGACGCTCCGGATAAAAGAACGGCTTTCAAGTTTAGCAAATTATTCGAGCGCCGAGGAAAGAAGAAACTGGCTTCCAACCAAAATAGTACTTCTCGAAGGGTTTTCTGGCCGCGAGATCTCTCTTAGCCGAGGAACCTGAACTTCAACAGGCATACGTGCCAACGTATGGCTACACCTCAGATGTCGCAAAGTTCCTTGAGGCTAATAACTAGGACAATATTTCAAAACATGACGAAAAATTTTTGGTGTCTGCGGCAAATACGGAAGTATAATGCGAGCACAATTATTCTTTCTACGTGAAGTACAACTGAGTTCTCACGAATCTATTTCTCAAGGAGAACTGACCGCTCATATTCGTCATGCACAGTTTGGGCGGGATAATCCTCAAAGCTGTAAGCAAAAGATATCTCCTTTCGCTGGAACATAGTCTTCAGCCTTGCACGGATGCTTACACTATTGATGGAAGGCCCTCGAAGAATCCAAACGCTCTGAACACCGACCGCAATTCCGGCCGATTTACAACTCCACTCGAGGCGTCGTATTCCTCAGTACGCCGCACGGAGGAAGCGCCTCTGCCAACTGGGGCTTGATCGCAAGCAAACTCGTGGGCTTTGCCTTGCAGGGAAGTAATAAAAAGGGAAACTATAATCCGCCGGGCTGAAGGGGTTTTGCTCTGGGTGGACCTGGTCATGAGGGAACTTTTAAATAGGTCTCAAGCGGGTGATAATCTGCAAGAGTTGCAAAATGCTGTGGAGAATCTACCTAGTAAGATGGATGACCTCTATCGGAAAATCTTGAGTGATATAAAGAGCGAGAATGATGTCAAAGAAAGGAGAGTCATGTTGCAATGGGTTTCATTTGCAGAACGACCCCTCACACTGATGAAATTCCAAGCCGCAACCAAGCCCAAATACGACTACTCCGGTTATACTTCTGGGGCTGCACTGTTGAAGGATATGCAGACACTAGAAGACCTGAAACGACGGGGTCTCAAGCCGAAGTGGGGGGCTGTTGGAATTCAAATCTATAGCAGAATCACCTCTTGAAAAAAGACATTTCCGAATCCGACGGCCGCGGCACTGTTGTTCAACTTATTCACCAATCTGCGAAAGATTTCCTCCTCAATAACGAAGAGGAATGGCTTTCAGCACCTAGCATCAAGTCAGGTGACTGGGGTCTATGCCATTCTCAACTTGCATGGAGTTGCCTAAAATATCTTTCTTTCCGTGAGTTTGAAGAAGGGGCAACAGAAGATGGGCATCCGTACTTGTCGCGTTCACTGCGATACAAATAACGTCTTAGGAAATATTGCTTCTTATCGTACGCTGCTTTGCACTGGCCGAACCACACCTACAAGGCTCCCGGAGCCTACCCGACCCTCTGGAGCACCTTTTGCGGGATGAAAAAGACTCCGTCGAGAGCGAACCTTGTTTTCCAGATATTGCGATTAGAAAATGATAGATCGTTTTGTGGAAATACAATACCATTGCACATTGTCAGTGGGTTCGGCCTTTACTATTTGGTTTCACAGATTCTGCTCGAGAAGGGCGCCGACGTCGACGCGAAGGATACCAAGGGAAGGATGGCGCTGCAGCGGGCGGCCGGCAACGGGTACGAGGCGGTGGTGCGGCTGCTGACTCCGCTCACTTCAAACTCAAATCAAACCGCCCATGCCCTCCCCACTCACCGCCACGATAGTCATTCCCATTTTAAATGCAATGCGTCTCCCTTTTTGGTTTCTAAAAGACACTGTAATCGCGACATGTTTTACCTTCTATGACACTTCACAGCGATTGTTCTTCAACTTAAATATAGCCGTATTTATCAAGTGGCAAAGAAGGTTTCAATGGATCTATATTTGTAATCGAGAGTAGGAAAATGAAAATGATAATAGAGGATTTTTAGCTGAGGCATCCGCCACCTGTGTACTTTCGTGGTCAGCCTCGATGTTTCTTTCCCTGTGTATTAGCTGCCCTCCTGAGCTGTGCTTGCTCTTTTGCCTTGAATTCTTGCACCAAGTGCTTCGTCCCCTACAGTTTATCTAGAGGCGTCGTGGATGGCTCCCAGTCCACACAGTAGTGTACTTCACCTCCAGTAATTACTGGGCATTAGCTGCCCTAAGTCTAGTGTTGCTGTTAACCATCGAGGGTGGGAGGAGTTGGTTACGACCGTTTTCTAACCACTAAGACGCATTTCCTTTCCTGCTTCTCCCTCCCAATTCCTAAAACAGCATATTCTGGACCGTATGAACTACCTTCTCGCTTTTGTTATTGCTAAAAGTATGAAAATGTGTAAGGGAAGTGAAGGTACCAAGGAGCACAACGCATCTGGCGAGTTAAAACAGCGACTCCTGCATATTACCTAGGTCGGTTAAGCGCAACCCTAACTTAAGCGAAGGGTTTTCGCCTAAATTATACCGAGCTAGGTATCGCACTGCCACTAAATTCCACTTCCCGTTAGTGCCGGAGTAAAAGCCTAATTCATCCACAAGCTCTGCCTATACACAAGGATAAGACTTCAGATTTCAGCGTATCTTACCATGGCGGAAGCTATTGCAGTAATCGGCCTTGGCGCTTCTATCCTCACGTTTATCGATGTTGGTGGTAAGGTGTTAGCTCGTCTCCGGAATTCCATTCAACCAGCCAAGAGATACCTAGAGTCTTTCAAGATATTACTACACAACTACCACTCATCATCGACATCATGTCGCAGATCGAGGAAGAGTGTAGAGGCGGCTCTCTGACAACAGATGCACTATTAGACGTTGTGAAGGGCTGTCTCGAACAGATCACTCTGCTTGATAGGCTGACTAAAAATATCTTACCTGCCCCGACCGACTCCGCATTACAGCGAGCCCGGAAGGCGATTGCGAGCGTCCACAAAGGGAAAGATGTTGCGGTAATACAGAAGACCTTGGAAACGTACAGGTCGACTCTCACGCTTCACTTCAGTCGAATCTCTAGGAACTCGACTGCCACCACCACCACAACAGAAAATACTTATTATGAGATCCCAATGCTAAGGGTCTCTCAATTCGTAGAACGGTTAGAAATGCTGAAAAAAATCGAGATGAGCTTTGCTAATACTGCAGAAAACGCATCTTGTCCAAAAATGGTCGTGCTGCAAGGCATGGGTGGTCAAGGGAAGACGCAACTTGCCCTTGAGTACTGTCGAATGACGAAAACGTCTAAAAGGTACCAAGCGATCTTCTGGATTGATGCATCGTCTCCAAGCACTGTTTCTCGTGGATTTGAAATGGCGGCTGCAAAGATCTCCAATACAGGGCGAGTGTTCAATGATATCGAGTCAAAGATAGCCTTTGTCAAAGAGACCCTAGGATAGTGGCGAATTCCATGGCTCATGGTGTTTGACAACTATGATCAGCCCAGTGAATTTAGAGACGTCACAACATATTTTCCTCAAGGAGAGACTGGAGCAATACTCTTCTCAAGCCGACATGCTGATTCCGGACGCCTTGGAACCACAATCAGGGTTACGCAGATGGCAGAGGATGAAGGCCTAGAGCTTCTCCTACGCCGATCTGAGTTGGAAAGAAATGACGATAATGTTGCAGAAGGAACAAAGGTGGTTCGGAAGCTCGGTTACCTACCCCTTGCTATTGATCAAGCAGGGGCATATACTAGTGCGCGAAAGCTTCCATTACAGCTCTTTACAAAGCACTATGGTGAACGAAAAGAAGTTGTGCTACAACATACTCCGTCGCTATGGGAGTATCGGAGAAGACTTGGCGAAGACAAAAAGGAAACGTTGCTGAGCGTGTTCACAACGTGGGAATTGTCATTTCAGCAAACCGGCAAGGACGAGGACGAACGGGCGATGGCCAGTTACTTTCTTACCCTCTCTGCATTTTTCGACACTACAAATGTGGGTGAAGATCTGTTCTCGTCACATTTCTCTTCGACCGAGGAAACTCCGCTATGGATGAGACAGTTTATTTCCGGAGGTGTATGGGACCAATATAAGTATCAGGACACAATAGTGGAATTACTGAAATTGTCACTGCTACAAAGCGTGAATATTGGGAGTGCAGAATCGCATTTCTCACTGCATCCTCTTGTCGCAGAGTGGTTGAAGTTACGGACTCTTGAGAAGGATCGTCAAGAGTATACTATGGAAGCAATGGCCATCCTCGCAAACTACATCGTTGCGCAAGATCTAGACGCATTGCCATTGTAGATCAAACTGCATATGTTGTCACATGTCGATATGTGCTTACAGAACGAAAGGGACTATTTGAAAGAGTCGGATGAATTAAATTTTGCATCTCTAGGAAAATCTGCGTATGTTTTTGCATTGCTTTATAGAGGACAGAACAAGCTAGCGGAGGCAGAGGCGATGCTTCAGCGAGCTCTGAAATGGATGGAAGAGGCCCTAGGTCAGGATTACATATCAACGTTGCACACGGCTGAAGGCTTGGGCATTCTCTATCATGACAGGGACAAGCTGTCAGAGGCAGAGGCGATGTACGAACGAGCTCTGAAAGGACAGGAAAAGGTGCTAGGCCCAGACCACTTGTCAACGTTGTCCACGGTTCGCAACTTGGGGGTTCTCTACTGGCGTCAAGGCAGGCTGACGGAGGCCGAGGCCATGTATCAGCGAGTTTTGGCAGGGAAAGAGAAAGCTCTAGAACCAGATGACAAGACGGTGGTGGGGGCAATAAGCAGCCTAGCGGTTCTCTACACCAGCCAGAATAGGTTAGTGGAGGCCGAAACAATGTATCGGCGAGCTCTAGCATGGTGCGAGAAAGTGCTGAAGCCAGGCCACGTGTTGGCACTGCACGTAGTTAACAACTTGGGCAAACTCTACATGAAGCAAGGCAGGCTGGTAGAGGCCGAGACGATGCTCCAACGAGCTCTGGCGGGGTACGAGAAGGTGCTAGTTCGGGACTACATGTGGACGATGTCCACGGTCTACAACCTGGAAACCCTCTACAGAGAGCAAGGCAGACTGGCAGAGGCCGAGACGATGCTCCAGCAAATGTTGGTAGGGTGAGAAAGCACTGGGGCCAGGCCACACGCTGTCTCTGGACAGGGTTAAGAGCCAGGGCGATCTCTAGAGTAAGTGATTTGGGCATACGCCGAAAAAGGACCGGCAGGTTCATGGGCTAAAAATGTGCTAGTTTAAGCGATGGGTGATGACAGACTTCATACGGCTTACATCGGGGCAGCCGAATTCGACTGCCCCGGAGTTTTCCCGATGCTCGCATATGCAATCACCATGCGAGAACCATGCAGGCACGAGATAAAGTAGCGGTGACCAAGGCAATCGTTCCCCATGGTGTTTTAATAGCTCAGGGCCACATAGCAATGTATTTTAGTTAATGTAGATGCTCACAAGGTGAGAAAAAGCCGGAAAATAACTTCCCGCTGTTTCAGACAGCATTCTTAAAGCTGTAAAGTAAGCATATATAGTAGAATAGATATCTAGCAAACTTGAATACTAGAGTATATTGTTTTACTGTCTATTATAATGTCCTGGAAACCTCATCCTTTTCTCCCTGAATATTTAGTTGCCCCTATTTACAAATTTATTGAATCTATACCCCCTTATCATCTCTTACTTTCTAAGGTTAGCAAAGTTCTTAATTCTAGTCAAGTTTATACTTACCTATAGAATTATACCTTCTCCTAAGACTTTTGCATCAAAACTAGTCAAAATAAAGTACATATTTATTATCAATTTACTTGTATTCATTAAAAGATAGAAATAAGAAACTAGTAAAATCTGAATAAATATAAGGGAAAAGAGAGTAATAAATAGAAATGTATCATAAATACTTTAAGTCTTACTAGAATAATACTATGGATATAAGAATGGTGCCATTACTATTGAATTGAGTCATAATTCTATAGAATTGAAAATAGCACATATAGTTTAATAAAGATAAACTAAATACAAGAATAAACAACATTTATATTACAAATATCCTTAATCTTACCAAAATAATACTACAAATATGAAAGTAATATTACTATTATTAATTTAAGTTATAACTTCATAGAATTAAGAATAACATATATAGCTCAGCAAGAATAAACTGAATATAAAGATAAATAGTACTTGCTAGAAGCTAGTAAAGGCCAAAGTAGAGATTGTGCAATTAGTACTCTCAGTACTAAGAGTATAACTTATAGCAACTCAATAAATTACCTATACTTCAGTTAAGGCAATAGCCTTAGCTAGTTATACAATTACTAAGTAACCTAATTAGAAAGTTGTGAGTTACAATGACTTAGATTTTATTATTAAACTTGATATAAGTTATATTGTAAGTCATATTAAGAGATATGTATACCAAGTAATATAAGTTATCCATTAGCAGATAGTCAAGAAATCTGTAAAGAGATAGCTATAAATACTGCATTAGGTTCTTTGAAAAAGTATCTTTCCTTTTCTCTTTACTAAATATCTTATTAATTTAGCAATTAAAACTTTATACCAAGAATTATTGCCCAAGATATTTATTGATATAGTTGCAAAATAACTGTTTTACTATCTTAGTATATAGAACTAATATAACTATCTTATAGTTACTCCAGAATACTTTATTATATACTTGAACAAATAAAATAATTAAGAAATAAAACTTTATTAAAGTCAAATTATTACAAAATAGTATATCCATATTTGAGGGAAATAGTATTTCTAACAAATTTATATCTTATATAAGTCTATAATAAGAAGTATAATTGCTAATTTTTATCAAAACTTAAATCTGCTTTTCTATTTAAAAGTTATTCTGAAAACTTATATAATGTAGTTATATATCTTTAGTCAAAAGAGTAATAAGAGAGCACTGAGTAACTTCTGAAGAAATGATATAGCTAAACTAAATAAGAGAATAGAAAGTACTATATAGACTTTTTCAATTAATGAGTAACTTACTCTAAATTACTTATTAGTTAAAACTCTTTTGTATATATACTATATTTATAGTACTTTTCTAATAGCCTTATTGCTACTGCTATTAATTTGTAAGAAGTTTACTTTATATGTACCAGTAATGAGAAGCCTATTAACAACTTTAGTACTTATCTCTATAGTCTTCTATCACTTTCCCTATAATAATCTAGTATTTATAATCACTCTTATATAAACTTACTATTATATAACTGAATAAAGGTATTATAAACTCTTAGTATAAAGATAACTTGGTCTTTATTTTCAGATTCTTAAATTAGGAAAACTTTTATATCAGATCTAAATATAGTTATAATATTAATTTAGTAACTAATTAATCTATTAAAAAGTACTTACCATAGTTATTATTCATGTTAGATACTTAAATATAGTTAACTTAATATTTCTATAACTTCTTTATAATTAAAATTAACTCTATATTTAATATTAATAATTTTAACTTATCCTTAACTATTTTGATTAGTATTAATAATAATAAAAAGTTCTTTTTAGCTACTTTTAGCTTTATTCTTGATAAGAATAAACTATCTATAAACTTTATCTTCCCTTTTTGCTAAAATTAACTTAAGAAAAATATTCTCCTTTTTGAATAGTTATTATAAATTAAAGAAAAGAGTTTATTATATTACTTTCTATTAGTTTCTCTATTGTAATACTTCAGTTCTAAAAGTAGCATACCTTTAATAATCTCAAAAAGTATCTTACTGAATAAATATATATTAAAGAACTACATTTAAAAGTTTAAACTCTGATTTAAGACTATCTTTAAACCAATACTTTATAGGTACTAAAATTTGCTAGAGAGATTTTTTTGATGATTTTGAAGTCCTTAAATATTTAGTATTTCAATAAGAATTAAGTAATAAAGAAAAGATTTATTTATAAATATAATGGTAAAGGCTTCAGTTATTGTAAAATAGGTAATACTGGAATATATTACTTAGATTTAATAGTATTTAAAGTAACTTGATTTGTAAATATGGTTTTCTTATTGCTAAGAACTAGTATTATAATGACTAATTGAGTTTGCTAAGTAAGGGTTGCCTGATCAGAATATTACCTTATATTTTTCAGTTACTGTATATGGTGTGTAGTGTACAGGCTTAACAACTTGCACTTTATTGTTTTAGATAGTATACTTCTAATAAGTTCTGTTATTACTTATATTTGATAATTTACTTTCTTGACCATATATTATACTTAATAAGGTCTTGTTCACAATTTGATTTAATGGTTTCTGTGCTACTTCCTTGTCAGTAGCATTCTGTGACTTAGGGCCTAAGATATTTGTGACAGTAGAGTTTATACTGCTTTCTACTTTAATTTGAGAGTATATTTTAACTAATAAGCTGAAATTATATACTTTATGCTAAACAAACTCTTAGTTATTAAACTTTCTTGTTACAAGCTTATTAATATCTTGCTAAATATTTGAAAACTTTTTAAGTTAACCTAGTATCTAAGAAATTAATTAGTAAAGTTATAACTTTAAGGCTAATAGATAAAAATGCTTTTATAACTCTTTTTAAAAAGATTACATTTTATGCAATTGAACTTCTAATCTTTAAATAAATAGTTACTGTACTATTAAGACTTAATTTTATTTGAACTAGTAGTTGCTTCTGAAACTATACTTTATTTGGTTAATATGACTTTCTCTATAGGTACTAAATTGTCAAGGCTTGTTCTAAATTCAGATTCTTTAGATTATTAAAATAATGTAAACAATGTTAGGCCAAATGCTAAGTGTGGTTGCAGTAATATCACAAGACTCTTAAGGCTAGATTGATAAAGATATAATACTTTATATTACTTTATGCAATAGAATAGAATTTTAATAGTAAAACTAATAGTAAAACTAATTGTAAAATTAATTGCTGCTTCTTCCAGAAGTAGCTTCTTATGCATATATTATGGAAAGGAAATTACATGTTCCTCAGTACACTAACCGTATGTGGTGCAACAGCATGCTACTGCTGAGTCACAGTCTTAACCCTTAAGGCTTTATATTACATAAATAATTAAAGCATTTCTAGAGAGCTTTTCTATTTCTCTATCACTTTTCTATACTTGCTGATAGCTTTCTGGATAACCTATACTTGTTAGCAAATAGGCTGTTGGTTATCATAATATAGTTATTAATTCTGAGAGGGAGTAAGAAGACACTTATTAGTATAAAGATAAAGATATTATTATGAACTCTATTCAAAACCTTCTTTCCAGCTAGTCAGACCATCTTCCTGAAAATATAGAACATATGACAAGGCAAGTAGTATCTAATAACACTTAGATAATAGCTGAAATAGATGTTTTGAAAGAATTAATGTGCTAGATGCCTGCTGGGATGCCAGCCTCTATTCTTACCAGGAGACAAGCAGTAGCTGCAATCGCTGAAATATGTGAGGAACTATGAGCCAGGGATGTCATTTAACGAATTTCCTCATCAGTATGCTTTCATTTCGTTGTCTACGTAGTCTAAATAAAATTGCGTTGCTTTTCATGAGGTCCCGTTCATTTTCAGCATATGAATCTTGGCTAAAACTCCGGGGCCGTCGAATTCGGCTGCCCTTGATTCCACGCCCGAGTTCGACTGCCCGGATGTAAGCCAAACTTCATAGAATGGATGAAGGGAAAGGGGAATCGGAGTTGGGGATAAGGTGGAGATGGTATGAACGGTTTTTGTTGTTGGTGTTCTGTGGGGCTCGGACGTGGGATTTTGGTGGTTTTGCGACGTTGGATATCGGGAGTGTTTCGTTTCCGGCGCTTCAGGTACGGCGTACCAGGAGAGACCTGTGTACGGAGTGATGGTATGTTCCAGTAAACTGGCCTCTAGAAGTGGGAAGTGGAGGTTTCTAGAACCGGTTTCCACTACCCTTTAACCCGGCTTGTTGTCCCCGACCTCGCAAACTAGTCATCTAACAACATTGTCACTAGAGCCAAGGGACTACGACCCACGTCAGCTCATTTCTATTCCCTAGTACACCTCGCACAGCCACACCAACGACTCCCCAAATCTCCACGGCCCCATTCCCGATATTCAAAACGACCCCATCGTAAGCCTTGTCGCTGGCTGAGACAGTCCGGACCCAGTATTCATCCTCCGTTTTTCATAACAAGATAGCCCCAGAATCAGAGACCTCAACTCACCCCTTCGCGCCGGCGCAACTCCCGGCCCGGCCCCGCCTAGTTCCTGGGGCCCCTCCCTACCTCCCCCCCACCAACCTCATAAACCAATTTCTCCATACTAACCCTCCTCATCCACTCCTCCGTCCTGCCTTCCCCCCGATCATCCATCCCCCCGGGCCCCAACAACACAAAGCCATCTTCGCCAATCCTGTCGAGGCCACCTGGCATGAGACGTATGGGGTTGGGTTCCAGTCTCGGGTGAGAAGAGGAGAGGAAGGTGTAGAATGCCACTGTGAAGGCTCTTGCGACGGGGGAGGAGGGGAGGAACATTCCTGTGATGGGTTAGTTTTACCAGGGTGGGTTAGTGGGGAAGAACACCCCAAGATGAAAACGGGGGGCTGGGTGGGTAGGGTTGATCAGGTGGGAGAAACCTCGTCTATCGCAAAAAAAGGGGGAGGATAGAAAGCGAACGAACCCTGGTACTCGACCCCCTCACCCAACCCCTCCCAAACAGCACCATACACCGGCTCTACCTCCTCAGGCAGATTCGATCCATCCCACGCCCCACCCTCTCTCGACCTAACAACCGCTAGCTTTCCCTTACTCTTCCCCCCACCGTCTACCACCAAAGTCCCCGCCACCCGCTCAACGGACTCTCCCTCGGAGATACAATCCAGCGCAAAGTCTACCCCACCCCCACCACCCTCTCCTCCGCAACAGAAAGAACGGATCTGCCCCGACCAATCAGCGTCTCGGTAATCGACTAGATAGTCGTAGGAATACGGCGGGTTTTTGAGGCGTGCATGGCGGGGGGAGCTGGCTGCGCCGAGGAGACGAAGCGAGGCGGAAGGGAAAGCGAGACGGAGGAGTTGTGCGGCGTAGAGGCCGACGGAGGTGGAGGCGCCGTAGATGAGGACTGTTAAGGGGGGTGGTGATTGGGTGGAGATGGGTGGAGCTGTTGTCGTCGATGTCGGCGCATACCCACCCCAAGCAAACGGGGCCGGAAGCCCCAGCCTAAAAAACAACGCCTGCGCAGCCGTCAAGCCACACAACGACACCGCAGCCGCCTGCGCCAGCCCCATCTCCCCCGGAACCGCCCAAACCAGGTCAAACGGAATAGTAAGGTACTCCGCAAACGCCCCCGCCAGCTCATTAACCGAACACGCACCCTGCAAGAACCCCGCGACCCTATCCCCACTTCCGACAACAACATGCCCCACTTCATCTTCTACTGGTACATCCGAACCCACGCCTTCGACGACGCCAGCAAAGTCGCTTCCGACGACTCGACCGGTTTTGCCGAGCGGGTGCGCGGTGTAGAGCGCGTCGACGGGGTTGAGGGCTACATAGTGGACGCGGATGAGGAGGTCTTTGGGGCCCGGGGTGGGTGGGGGGATGGAGTGGACGGAAACGGATTTTTGGGGGGCGTTGAGGAGGAGGGCTTTCATTGTTGCTAGGAGGAGGAGAGGTGGGGGTTGGTTGGGTGGTGGGGTGTCGGGATGTTGTAAAAGGATCGCTAGGAGACGCTTAATCTATTCTCTAGACTATGGCCATCGCTGGCCTCTATATACTACTTGTGTGACTTGTGGTTGTGTGGCCTCGCCACTATGTTGAGTGGGTTCGCCACCACATCGCCACCCCAACAACTCCAACACTTACAGGGCCGAACTGTGGGGACGAACCGCATCTATGCAACACCCCTACGGCTTCAGTTACTGCCGCGAATAACTCAAGTCGAATTTCAGGAGTAGGGTTCTCTTGGAGGAAGCTCGCAAGGTCTCCACAATTCAATTTCCTAGTTATAATAAGGGGCCAAGCCCTCCTTTTAGTTTCGTCGACGGACTCGACATGCCAGCTGATGCCAAGATCGGTGATACGAAGATTCGCTCTGATCGGTGGGTGCTGGAGGACAGAAATCTCAGTGACTAGTGAGTACCAGTCCTGTGCTTGGTCTGTGTCTCGAAGACATTTCGATGGGGCGTCTTCCTTAAATGCCAAGGTCGCTGCGATGCCAGCCGTGGATTGCTCGATCCGTCCAGATAGACCGCTTCCGATAATTCCGAGCCCCGTCTGCGACGACACATCACATCGCTCTTCTGCAGGGTATTTAAGAAATCGATCAGGCTGGCAGACTCTGGCTGAGCCTTCCGTGATCCTGTGACTCCCTGGGGGCGATAGGCCCGCGTCAATCTTTTGGTTGGCATGCTCGATGCAGTTCTTTGAATACGTGTAGGGCTAAAGGTTTGCGTTACGGTAGAGCACCAGTAGCTGTCGCTAAGGTGTGAAACACGCATTCGCGATCAATGTGGGCTACGCAGGTCGGGCTTAAATTTCGGCTGGCCGCAAATGCAGCTCCATACGCCTTTTACCACAAACTGCTGGGAAGAGCATTAAGCTATGGGTTCAAATGGGAATTATCCCCAAGTCACAAATTCGAGAGGCATACTGAGTAGCCCAGGGACAAGACCGCAGGCTCCTTGAAAAAAAGGCATCATTTATTAACCTCCGCACCACCCCGACCATGGGCTCTGGGAAAAAAAACCCTACATGCACCCCAATGGCATTCTTCCCTTCCTAAAACACCATCACACACCCACCCCCACATGTACCAAAATGTACCAAAAAACAGATACTTGCCATCCCATCCCGCGTGGCCACCGCGCAAAATAAACGCTAACCGCCAAACAAAAAAGAGCGGAACCGAGAGTCCGACGTCAAGCCAAGACTGTGCGCCCTGATGATATATCGGTTCATTGACGGACTATCGCGAGCCTCTTGCCCAAATGCACGATGCCCGCCTTAGTGCCTCGTATGCCGTACCTTGGAATAAGACGCCCAATGGCGAATGAAACTTGACTTTCGCATCAGGTTTTATTGGGGTGTTTTATCAATGGTGGTGTTTCTGGATGGGTGCCTTGCAGATAGAGTTTCTGCGTGTCTCAGTCGTGTGGGGTGCCATACTAAATGATACCGATAAGCCGTGATGGGCTATCGCGAGTTTGGCGGTGATGATGATAATGCAGTCGACTTCTTTGCTGGGGAGGTTATCTGTCGAAGGAGTCTCGCACCGGATCAAAGCTTACATTCGCCTTCCCCAACGAACTGCCCTGCATATTCATTTAAACCCGGTACCACCACCTCTCTCCCTTCACAGTAGCATATCTCGCCCGACCCCCTCACTCAACAACCCCTCTCTCCGCGTCGAAGGATTCGAACACTGACGACCCGTATGATATCACCTCGACTTCGCTTTCTGGATCTGCTGGCGGGAAGGGGAAACACGTTCTCGACGGTGTGGAAACTTCACGCTTGTTACGGCTGACCGCTGTCGGAGCTCCTAGGACTGCTTATCAGCGTGATCGAATAGGTAACGACTGTTGGCCCGAATAGGCTGCGCGCTTGCAGCGACGCCTCGGGGTAAACCAGGTGTCTATAAATAGAACTCATCTAGCATTGATGATATATACAACTGCTTTGATGGTAGAACGTCTGCAAAGCCTAATGTGAGTAGCTGATATGAGAGGAGTGCATTTGCATTCTCTTAATGGAGTTACCCTACAGAAATGGATCGGGCTAGGTTTGCTGGGGTGGGGTGTGTAGGCGGAAGTTGGGGTATTTCGGTAAACATTTGGGGGTAGTCGAATAAATAAGATCAAAAATGAGGGTATTTCGGTAAATAACCCTTAAATTATCCAAACACGCAAAAACCTCAGTATCTCCCTCGCAGCCTCCGCCGGAGTGTTTAGCCTAGCAGTATTTAAGCTTCCCCTGCGTTCATCTTCATTCACCAACTGCCTATTGTCAAACAAATTCGTTGCATGTCTGCCTAGTGTCCCGTTGTACCGGAAGCGGTCGTTGAATTTGTACACGATAACTAGAAGGATGAAGACAAGAGGCTGAGAACACGTTGTTAGCGTCTGTTCGGGAGCTTGGTATCCAGGAAAATAACGGCAAAGGGAACCGCTATACTTACGCTAATGTACAGAGGGATGAAGTCATTAGCGGCAGCGGGTGGACGTCCCAAGAAAGCCTGCCATCCGCTGAAGAGAACGAAAAGAGAGCAGCCCGTGAGGCCATACACGGCTCTTAACCACTGGAAATGAGATCTATAGGGGTATTTTGACGAACCGCGATACTGTCGAACGCCCTCTTCGCTGCCGCATTTTTCGACAAGCCTATTTCCCACAACGAGTAGTAAGTATCTCTTAAGAATACCTGGAACAGTAGATTATGAAGTGAGTTGGTTACCCAGAGTAGAAACAAAGGTATGTCAGAGATATAACCCAATATACCATCATAAGTGACACCGAGGAGTTACCGGTAAGACCGCTCAAAACCTAGATGAGAAAGTCAGCTAGTTGAAACGCTTTAGGTGGGTATCTACAGCTGACTAGGGAATCCCAGCGTAGTACTGGCATAAAAGGCGTGGATAGGGCTGAAACCAGTTACCTGCGCAGGTGCGGTATTGATAGACATAAATGTTAACAGCCCAAAAGTGGCACTCGCACAAACAGCGTACATCGGCACGCCGTAGTTGGTCCGCCTTAGTCGCCTCGTTATGAACCCGTCTAGCACCCTCCCTTCGATTGCCATAGCATGAAGTGTCCTGGAGGCTACATAGAGCGAATTAATCCCAGCTGATGATGCTGAGAATATAAAAAAAGCATTGAGGATATGCGGAAGAACTGGGATGCCAGCGTTGACGATCGCGACCATGAATGGCGATGAGGCCCCAGATTTATTTCCGTGGTTGCTTTTGGTCAAGTGGGGATCATCGTAAGGTACGGGGAAGGAGACTGACACGATGCAGAAGAAATAAATGAGGATGACGCGTAAAGAGATCTTGCGTGTCGCTATCTTGATGCTCTCTGAGTCGCCATAGCCTCTTGTTTCGGCCGCAGTGGCAGCAACAATATCCATTCCCAGATAAGACCAAATGGTAAGGGTCATCGCAGTCCTATCGTCTCGGCAGAGTTCGTTAGCTCTCCGCTCCAGTGGCAGCACAAGATTACTGCACAGATATCTACGTTGTCATGAGATGGAGTCGGTGGTCATGGCTCACCACATCGAGAGGAATCGTCCCTTGTCTCCAGTGAAAACCATAGTTTCTCCGTGCACAGACGTGGTATAATTCCGAGAGAAGAACCCCCAGTTTCCAGTCCAGTCTATTTTCGTAGAAAATTTTCAAAAGTGAGTCAGCTTTGCTCACGAAACAATTCGGCGAGTTATATCCAAAGGGAAGAATTCTTGTGAGTTGTTTTGAAAAGGGAAAGAGAGGCGGACTCACATTTGTTGCCGATGTGAGGTGAATGGCCTTTCATGATAGATTGGAAGATCCATTAGTGCCAATGTATCGAAAGATATCTAGATGGTCTTCGATTAAATTAGGGAGCCTACCTACTCCATTCGTAATGATGGTCATGAGTAGGATCAATCCAACGATAGTGATCATTTTCAAACAGCCACAGAAATACTCATACTCGCCGTAAAGCTAGATTAAGCAATGGAATTTCAAAATCAGCCCCATTGCTTCTTCTCCAACTACCCTTCAGCTCAACTTCCGCAGTTTATTGCATGGGCAATATTTGTTGGGGCTTGGGAAAAATGCGTACCTTGATGGGAAGTAGGTTGACAAGTACTATGTAGATTATGAACAGGAAAAGCCATATTACAGGGCTGTAATTGATCCCGAAAGTCCACTTGATCTTGTCGTCGTAGTTGAACTGCATCAGCGACGCGCATGCCACGACCAATGCCGCATAAGCCGTCACATATGAGAACCTAGACCCTACCAAATCAGCGACAGGGGATTTATTTTCTTTGACAAAAAAACCAGCTGTCCCATCCACCACCGAGACGGAGGCCATAAAACTTCGACGAACCAGTACATCCACCCGGTCGCAAACCCAACAGCGGAATCCACATAGCGAGAAGCAAACTCTACAATCGGAGCTTTAACAGGCATCAATGCTGTCATTTCGCCCAGAGACGCTATCACGGACCAGGCCACGGTTCCGGTAAGGACATACGCCAATATTGCGCCGCCGGGCCCGGCATCATACAGGACTCTGGAGCTAGTGATGAGGATTCCTAGAGGGTAGTTCATAATGTAAGCACAAAAATGAGCCTGTATTTATTGCTAGAGTGGCGCTTTTAGGAGAAAGGGGGTGTTACACTTACCGATGCCGATGGTCCTAAAGACAGCCGGCGAAGTGAGCCTTGTTAGCTTGCGTGCAAGAGAGAGCAGGCGGTGCGGAGTGAAAGCTGAATTTTTACCCGGAGAATGCAATCATCTATTCGCGTGGAAGAAGCACCGAGTGTCAGCATTCAATCTGTTTTCTTTGTTGTTAATAAATATCTCCCTTACGTTAACATGCCTCTCCTCCAAAACCCCCCTGCCAACGCCGACGCAATTAACAAAAGTACTCTCACATAATACTTTCCGCATGAAAATATGCGCCAAACCTCAGGTTCTCTTCATAGCCGCTCCCAACCAGCGGCTGTTGATTCTCGATCGCCTCAATCGTTACGAATTTCTCGACGGCGGTTTCGGTGGTGTCGGTCATAATGGTGCTGGCGTTGGCCTCCATTTTGGCGATAGGAGAGCGCGTGTCGCGAATGGCCAAAGTGGTGGCGCGAAAACAGGATGCACGCCGCACTCAAATAGTTCCCTAACCGAGACGGCACGATCCGCTTGGCGGGCTGTCATAGTTGCTTTTTGCCGATGCGCGTCGGTTGAATGCGGGGGCTTTATAAACGGTCCTCTCAGCATGGGTAGTTGTGTGGGAAAGCGAGCGCTACCCTAAACGTCAAAGACCATCCTCCTAGACTTGGTGCCTTGCGGCCTGAGATGCTTTTTTATGGGCGCGGTATGGTTGGCTGGAACCCACGTATGTACTCTACCCGGGGGGTAGACGAAAGTCTCTGCCTAGCAACGCAGGCGAATATATGGTTGCTAGGCAGAGACCTACCCCTACACCCCACTCTAAGTACAGGGTGGGGCGTTTCCGTCGGGAATTCCCCACTTGTACGCGGGCCTGTCGCCCGCGGCGCCTTAACAAAAAGGACGGGCCTGGGTTGCGTTCCAAGGATCTTGGCTGCTCTTTTTAGTTTGTTGCAGCAAGTACCAAGAAAACTCGCAATTGATTTGCTGTACTCCCTCGCTATCGGGCCAGGGGGCCAGCATGTGCATCATTATGTAATCTCAACATATACACCGCAGCAAGCCCGTGCGGCATAGGTCTTAACAGTCAGTAAATGCAAATAAATAGTGTAACCTTTGCCAAGCGATTTTCTCCACCTTGATAAGGTCGAGGGGTCGATAGTTGGCCGAAAAATGGAGGAAGAGAGGAAAGGTTCCGGGTGCATGGCACAGGCCAATCAGAAAATCAGGCTCCGTATGAGCCACGCATCACAAAACCCATTCGCTCCGTTCAGGGAAAGTCTCGTTTGATTAATTGCGCTACCACTTTACAGTCCAAGATTAACCTGTGCTTAATGACCAGATAGCTCTATCGAATCTACTCTTGGCCGTGTGGATGGAACAGCAGAGATAGAGAATAGCGAGAAAGGCATGAAAGAAAGGTTTATGAGCTACAGTCACGCTCTAAAAACTGAAAATCCTTCACTATCAGCTGTTTGGCCGTCTTTTGTTCCTCTGTCGCTGGTTCGTTCACAACCCGACGTTATCAATTAACCGCCGCTTCTCGCTTCTCGCTTCTCTTATGGGAGGATAGTAGGTGGAGGCCTATGCCACTGAGCGCCCTTCTCGCAGCTGAGTGAGGAAGTGCATTAAACCGAAGATGTATGCCCGAGAATGGTGATCCCTTACGGGCAGGTAGTCTTTTCCACCCATCTTGGGCAATTCTGCCAAAATGAACTCAGGGTCGTTCAGCCGCCGATGCCGGCCGGCGCGGTCACGACCTGCGCCTGATTCCTCTTCTCATCGATCCAAACGACACGGAGATATTCCTCATCATCCGCAATCTTCATATCGAGCAGCTGCTGGTTTCCGATGCTCTGGGCCTTCCAACGCAGACATATCGATCCGGTGACAAACTCAGCGCGTACACATTCGACGCTGTCTGGAAAGATCTTGAAGACGTTTCCGGCCGCATCGACAAGAATGAGGATTCGGCCGGACTTGGAGAAGGCGGCTTGTTGGATTCGGTTGGCGATGTTGACGTCACCGATGAGATCGGACTTTCTTAGGAGCTTATTTATCCCTTTCGAACAGTCACGAAGGAAGGGGACACCGTGGATAGTCCAAGAAGTGACGCAGATGAGATCACGGCCTGGGCTGCGAATCAAAGCGGAGATGCCTTGGTTATCATTTTCATGCTGCAAAATTTTTTTTCCATAAGCTGTCTGTCCTCGGCGAGCGAGTAAGGGGGCTATGACTGGAATCAACGTACGCTGCCAATGTCATATTTAAAGAAGGGGGAACTCCTTGCGAATGGCTTTGGACAAGAGAAGATAGTGACACTACTTCCAGCGCGGATAGAGGCTACCAGCTCACCTGTGTCATCAGTAAATGATAGACTTGCTACTGCTGGGTTATTGCAGTTACTAATCTCGAACTTCAGTATTTGTGGACTGGTGTACTGTTCCGGCCGAAACAACTGTACCGACCCCCCCTTTAGCCCAATAGCTAAGTGCGTGTCATCGGGACTCATCGCGAGACATTGTACCACATCAGACATCGACTTGTGCTTGAATGAAAACGCACCAACGGGATGATCAAACCCTTGGCTGAAGCTGTACCACCGTATCTGCCCTCTCTCGTTTCCGTCAGAAAGAAACACTTCGTTTCTATTCTACTCAGCAGAGCCTTACCTCATCATGATCAGAGTGTTGCCTGAGGGTGGCACAGTAGTTTCTAGAGGCTATAACCAAGTCCGTACCCTCCATTGGGACGACATTCATCCTCACATCCGATACGCTGCAAAACGCCAAATTCCTCCTTGTCCAAAAGACAATCCGCTCAAAGTCAGGTGATAAAGCGACGCTTTTCCTCCCTTGTCCTAACTGCTCAAGGGATATAGTTTTGTTGCAGGCGATCGGTGATATGGTCGACCCTGCGGATGATGATTCTGCCGTGGATGTCCTTCGGGATGATTCTGCCGCGGATGCCTTCCCGGAAAATGTGAGTCTTTTCATGAGATGACGGCCAGGAAATTTACTCGCCCGTCCTAGCGGGCTCCACGGACCCGTCGGGCTTGTTGGACTCACAGGGATCGCTGGAGACGCCACACTTGAGGATGGAGACTCGGATGCTAGGCAAGGTAAATCCCGAACCGCTTGCGGGACTACCTCCGGTGCATTGCTGCTATCTAGTGATGACGATGATCTCCGGAGCTCATGAGGTAGGATGCGCGACCCAAACCACTGCGAGCGGTCTGGAGAGGAATATGGTAGATCTCCATGACGTATGGCGTCAAGTTTGCCGATCATAGTAGCAGGTGTGCTTCTCTCTGGCAGAGAAAAGGCCTCGACCTGCTGAATTCGGTACTCCTCTAGCTCTTTTCTCTTTTGGCTGACAAGCTCTACCATGCTATTGAGAGGCAAATTTTCGTGAAGGCGAGTGAAAGTAGGATCCGTGTATGCTGAGTTGGGTGGGCAAAATGGACAATGTGCTTGTCTAATGGTGAATGAACCTTGGTTTTGCTAGGACAGGGTGGCAGTAGCCAATCAGTGAATGTCCCGAACTTTCAAGCCAAGCTAAATAGAGAAAAATTGCAAATTAAACCGCCATGCTACTTACCTGAGAAAAGCTTTGACTCCGACCATCCAGTAGCCGATCAAACATCGTATCGCTGTCCGCGACAATATGCCCCGAACTACAATTTATAAAGTAGAACTTTAACGCCTCCTCTCGCTTATTATCTGGCATAACATACATCGGGGGGCAGCCATTGTGTTCGCTCAGGGCAGCTGTGTAGGCATCTTCCAGATGAGACAGGAAAGCGGAAAGTTCGCCATCGTAGTCACGAAGGACAGACTGTCGTCGCTTGAGAGCGCGTTCAACTCCCTTGAGAGCGATTATCTCCTCGCCAACACAAGCGCGATACACACTGAAAATAGGTGTCCTACCGGGGAAGATCTCGCCCTATGAGAGCTCTGTTAGCACAGTCCCGGTAAGTAAGACTAGCGGTTAATGGCTGTGGTTTGATAATGGCATAGGTACCAAGATGCTGTTATATGACGCACACCATGCGCCATCTCTATCCTCACCAGCTAGCAGGACAGGGCGAAGAATTTCCACAATGTCTAACAGTAGTGTACACGTCTCGGGGTCTTTCGGCACCTTGCACGCCTCTCTCATAGCATCATTTGCAATGTCAGCAGCCAAGCAGCCGAGTTTCTGCGCCATCACATCCGCCTTTGCCGCAAGACACTGAATGAAAGTAGCGACGATGCTCCAAGACATATCATACAGCGCCCAGTACTTGTTGTGCGGATCGTGGAAAAAACGTTCAATGTGTTTTTTAGCTGCATGCAACAGCATTTCGCCATCGAGAGGAGACTGCCAAGTTACAGTTACAGCCAGCAATTAGCCTATCATGAAGAAAGAAGGCGGAGATTCGGAGAGAGGATGACTAGAATTTATATACCATATTTCTGCCGAAGCTCGTCCGCGGTAGATGCAGACCCTGAGGTCTCCCTGGCACGCTCCCAAGAGCCCACTTGCAGGCCCGGAACAAAAGGCTTTCCCAGAAACTGCACTGCGGGCCAATTGCCAAGGGCAGCGAGGCTAATTGAGTGCTGCCGGGTTCAATATCTGGATGTAGGCACAGCATCCGGGTCCCCGAGACGAGCGTGCGTACGACTACCGTCCGTCTGAATGAGGTTCTATCATCCTGGGCACCACTACACATTTCTAAGTACTTCATCGCCTGCGTGCTCAGGCACGCAAAAGCGTCCGTGGCTGTTTTCAGGCCCAGCAAGCAGGGCGACCGGTCGGCGACGCTGTGAGGTCCTAGGTCCGCCGGCTGGCTCCATGTATCGCGCGGGGCACGAGACTGTAGATGGGTGCGCTGGAGGTCGAAGACCATCTCAAGAGAGCAGGCAAGGTTGAAGGCACTACAGTCGCCATCACCAGGGAACGTTCCTCCGGGCTGACACTGATCCGCATAATGTCGACCAAGGAGTTCCAGCGTGACACTGTCAATGTCCCGCCGCGAGCAAAGATGATTCCACAGAGACACTCGACATTCCAGCTCGCTGACGAGAGACATCTGGCTGTTTCTCTGGGCTAGAGACAGAAATTGGAGTGGACTGCAATCTAGCATGCGAGTCATCTAACGGCATTAGGCATCGTTCGCTGCTTTTCACCGTTAGCGGGTGATTATGCAAGAAAGCTCAGCCCTCCATCGCACACGAGTGTTCAGGTATGGGCAAACGGCTCGCCTGTGCCCAGATAATGCGAGCGTGCAAGCGAGACAGTGCCGCCTTCGCAGCTGGCATGTTCCGAGACCGCAAAACACGGCCACTTCCAGAGCGCCAGGCTTGCTAGCCCCCCGGGTCGCCTAAACCAGCACCAGTCGCCGCCAGATGGGGGCCATGATTCGTTACGGGAGAAGACGTGGAGGCGGGTGGCAGAGCACTAGGCTTTCTTTCCCGTACCCTGTTCTAGCGTTGCATTTCCTTCTAGCAGACTAGGGGTCTTTCGGTGTGGGCCATTCGCATGCAGACCCCCCACCCGCCACGTGTATTTATAGCGCCCCCAAAACGGATCTCCGTAGCGACCAGAGATCCTCAGTTCAGGAAGTCAAAGGCACGCCATGACGCCATAGCACCCTAAGGGCAATCGATCATAACTCCACTTTGCATGCGACGTATAACCCACCTCCACTATAACGCACCCAGAAAATGGCCAGGCGATTCGTACTCGGCAGTTGCTGTTCCATCCCGGAATCCCTCTCCCGCGTATCGACGAGTAGGATTACCGGCCACTTGGCTATGAGTGGCGTCAGATAAACTTTCTTACAAAGATCATGCAAGACAGCACCCGAGACGCACTCGAAAACTCTATCATGACGACAGAATTTTACCACAGCGGGATGAAGGGTTATGACACAGGTGGACCAGCAGAATACGGCGGGTGTGGCATTGTCCTGGAGGAAAGGAGGGATACGGAGGAGATTGCGATAAGGACTGTCAAGGAGCTGGGCAGGCTAGAGAGAGGACTTGTTTGCGCCATTGGATGGGAAGGGAGTGAACAGGGGATGGAGAATGCTTAAAGTTGTGTGCGAGCAAAGGGAAAGCGTGTATACGAGTGGATATACAATTTCTACCTACCTACGGTTTATCTGCCTGCGTTTGCGAGGTTTCCT
Organism: Nothomitra cinnamomea; assembly: GCA_022345685.2. NCBI lineage: Eukaryota > Fungi > Ascomycota > Geoglossomycetes > Nothomitra > Nothomitra cinnamomea. Next base: position 125,091 of record JAJDMX020000042.1, on the reverse strand, counting down.
TTCCCGTTCTATCAGGTGAGCATCGCTGTCAGAAGCTCGTGCGAGCAGGGTGAGTTTTGAGTGAGCATGAGGTGAGCATGGGTGATCCCTCACCCCCGGCTCACCCGCGTTTCGACTCCTCAACTATACTGCGCCTTTCGTATTAACCCATGACGTACGTTTCTTTTTGGCCTTCTCAAGCTGCTGAGGGACCACTTCACCAATCTGTTCCACCTCTTTTCATCTCCAAATCCATCTATTTCATAGAGGATACTCCGTTGTGAAGCTATTTCGCCTCTTTCTGTGGCTCTACACAGGTATACTCCACGTCTTCTTCGGTAATCTACTTTTTTGGCTAACAATTTTTACAAGCTATCACTTCAAGGCCAACAATGGAATGGTCATGTCACAATGAACTAAGGTTCTGCTAGCCTAATTAGCTAGTCGAAAACCCAGAGTTAGGTATTAAAATGCTTGCTTGATTCTAAAGGCAATGTAGCATACATAGAAGAAAAGCAAACGCAAAGGCTCCATACGCCATGGTCAACGCTGGGAGAGTATAGAAGAAGGGTTCAGAGTGTTCAAACAGAAACCGGGGACCAGTGTAAACGAGATGGTGGGCCTATGACAAGGCTGGTAGCTATACCACATACCCAACGGGTATATATGATTTGTCTGGTATAGTGTGACATGTGTGCCCTGAATGAAAAGAGCACAGTTTGCGGTCACCCCATAATGGCATTGACTTGACCCAGGGTAATAGCATTGACCAGCAATATTGCGAGGAACCTCCAATCCTTTGCAGCTAAAGGTATTATTCCTCAGGCGGTCCTTACCCTTAATATTCATGAAATTCCCTCCATAAACTTCTGTTACTATCGGTCAATATGTAGTGGAGACCATGTGCATTTGAGGGTCCAACGTCGATCGGCCTGAATAGGGTACCTCCCTTGACAAGGGAGGAGGATGTCCATCTTGGCGATATTGCTTGAGAGCGTTAGTAAGAGATTCCTCGACGAGCGGCCTGGACTCTTCTGGAAGTTCTGTGGGCCAAAGTTAGATATACTGCACTTTGTGTCATAGACAAGTGTTCAAGTAGGAAATAAAGCTTACGATTCAACAGAGTGTTATATTCGTCGGGTGAGACTCCACAAGCCACACCAGAAGTATACCAGTCTGTCCTCATTCCATCAATATGATTGTAAGCCCATTTGCGTTCTTAAAATCAGGATGTCATAAGGCTGCGTTACGCAATGAACAAGCTAACGTACGAGTTGCTTCGTGCTCATCTCTATTCCTCGGAGTAGGGAATTTTTCGTGGCACTGATTACACTGCCAATGAGGGTACTGCACAGGACGGTCATCGTGTTGAATTGGAATCTCTCGGATAACATGACCACCTGGGGCATTACTAATATTACCATAGTAAGTGTATTTTACGTCTCGATCTTGCTCAGCTAGTATCGAACTTACCGATCCCGATACAAAACGTACAGAGCATTTTCCAACTTCAAGGCATTGTTTGACCTGGAGGCCGAAGTCCGCCAAGATTCAGCCGTGGAGGTGATATGAGCGGGGTCGTCAGATAGCAATGCAATTCCCGCCATTGTTGGGCCTTTTCTGTTGTTATCACGTCACCACTGATGGGGGGCCAGAATCAACAGGTGCGGACGATGTGACTCTTGGTAAGGCTGCGAAAGTCGATCAAGACAGCTTGAGGTGCGGTGGGAGAAAATAAAAATCAAGGCCTGTTTATCTCCATGTGGACAGTATTGTTCGAATCAAGTAGAGAGGAGAGCGACATATAATCAGAACGTATCCGAGAAGCCCGTGGGTGCCTAACTTCCCCACTCAATTACCCCACTAGGCTCCCCCGGAACACTGCTCCCAACCGGTGAGGCTGTCCCAATTGCTCTCCCTGCAGAAAGCCTTGGGCCTAGCCTTGCCCGACCCTCCATTCGCCCCTACACCGTGTGGCTACAGTAGCACTGCCCGAGTCCTTCGCCTTTGGAGGAGAATACAGACAGGGTCCTGATACGCTGGGCAGACCTATGCGTGATGCTGATAGCTATCCTATTGAACGATCGAGGGCCGGCCGAGCATTGCCAAGGCCGCCTTACCCCTCACCAAAACCTGGTGCCTAAGGCTCCCAAGCGGGCCAGCTACTCCCCATATCCCCAACTGGCCGTCTGCACTGAGACGTCGCTCAGACTCAGCGATCCCCAACCTCCGCAACTACTTTCGTCTTATTGGAAACCATATTTTAAACCTGACAGGCATAAGGTAAACAACGTATGCTGATTTTTGATTAAGGGAGAGACTGAATGGATCATACAGCTCTCTAAATATCTGCTATGGATCCATTGCAGGCTGCTCTGGCACATTTCCGTAAAGCCGCGAATCTCCCGACAGATGGCGTGCCACCTTCCACAGCTCAAGAAGTTTTGCAACTTACCGTTGACGCGAATGGAAACTTCGAAGCTACGTCCCAGATGAGAACATTTGCGGAGAGACTGAGGCCTTGCTTGTTGTCCTTTCAATTATACTTTCGTGTTGTCGATACATTCGTGCAATCAAACCCACCTATCGCAGCCCTGGTATGGGGCACACTTAAATTCTTCCTACAGGTAGTACACCTTTTGTAACCAAAAGATTCTTACATACGTATATTTCTATTTGTTGACGGATATTGCGCTGATATAATCACTAGACAGCTCTAAATTTTACGGACTACCTTGAAAAACTTGCTGAAATGTTCGAAGATATAGGACGTTTCTGCCCAGTTGCTCAGGAATATGAAACTGTATTTGGAGACTCTAGTCACGTCAGATCAATCATTAACTTGATTTTTGCTGACGTGGTTGAATTCTGTGCCCGATCAATCAGAATTTTGAGGAGAAAAGGTGAAATACTCACGATTCTCTCCTTCGAACTTAGTTACCGATTGGCTTATTTATTACTTAAGCTCGATTTCTATTTTTCATACAATCATAAGGCCCTTTGATCAAGATTTCGCTTCAGCCAAGACCAGCCTTGAAAGACATCGGCAGGAGCTACGAGAAGTGGTAGAGATTGAGGCCGAGAGAAGGGCTGCGATAGGCCGAGCCGATGCTGATAGGGCGAGAGAGTTCGCAATAGCAGAAGCTCAAAACCAACAGACAGAGCGTAGCGAAGCTGCTTTAGAGCGATGGAGACAAGATAGAGCTCGCCAGGCCGATGAGGAAGAAAGGCTATTACGAGAGGAAATCCAACGAGGTATGGTGCACTTATCACTAGCCAATCACGCCAATTCCTGGCATTCCATTCAAGCAGATACGAGATCTTTCCATGTTTACTTACGCTGCCATTGAAATGTTTAGATGAAGAAATTACAAGAGTTATGACTTGGTTAAACCCTCCGGACTATGAATATCAATATTACGAAATTGCAAGGCGGCGTCACGCTGGAACTGGACAATGGCTCCTACAAAGGAATGAGTATAGGGAGTGGCTTCGCTGTCGACCACAGAACCAAAATTTTTTGTGGTTATATGGAAGTCCAGGAACGGGCAAGACCGTCCTCGCTGCAACAGTATTTGAGGACTTAAGAAAGATTCGAACCCAAGGCGAGACAATTTGTGTTGGTGCCTTCTTCTTTGATTTTAATATCATTGCTGAGAGACCAGCCATCGCAATGCTTACGACATTCATTTCTCAAATGCTTTACCAGATCAGTGACACTGCGGACGTAGCTAGGGATATATGGAGAAGCCGGAATTCCACTAGTTCATTCCATCCAACGTTTTCGGAGCTTAGAAGGGTCTTTTCTATGCTTTCAGGGCGCTTCTCATCCATTTTTCTGATAGCGGATGGTCTTGATGAGAGCGGTAATCCCTCCGACATTACAAATGAGTTGGGTTCGATATGTGGCTCTGCCTCAAGTTCTGTGAAGGTGCTTGTTACAAGTAGGCCAGAGCCATATATCCGAAGATACTTTGACGCATCACCAAGGATTGGAGTGGTTGAAGAGCTCACTAGAGAAGACATGAGGAGTTTTGTGCTTACGGAGGTCAATGCAGCCATTGCTCGGGGATCCCTTAGGATAACAGACCCTGCTCTAAGAATGGAACTCATAGATGCTCTTGTGTCTGGGAGCTCAGGAATGTCAGTAGTCCACAAACCAATTGATTGGAAGAGTTACCCACTCTTCCAGCCAGCAGCCAGCACCAGAAAAAGCTAACTGAGTTGCATAGTTTTCTCTGGGCAAGCATTCAACTCAGAAACATTCAGTCGCTACGCTTTCAGTCGGATAGAACAATCAGAGCAGCCATATGTAGCCTCCCGAGCGACATTGCCACTACCTATCGCAGAATCCTCGAAGACATCAATTCCTATCCCGACACCGACCGCATTACGGCGAAGAAGGTTTTGACATGGACACTGTGCGCGCGAAGGCCTCTGAAGATATCTGAGATCGCTTGTGCTATCACGGTGGAGCCAAATCAGGAAAACCTCGACCCACACAGTATTCCTACACGACCTGGAGAAGTTCTTGATGCTTGCGGTCAGTTACTCAAGGTAGACGAAACGGGTACTGTCTACTTGTTGCACTCGACCGTTTCTGACTACCTTTTGAATCCTCCTGAGGACCCTGCTTCGTCAACCATCTCGAGATATTTTGTGCATTCTCTAGATGCACATGCATATATTGCGACAATCTGTATTACGTATTTGTCGATGAGTTGCTTCGAGAGCCGAGTTTCGAACAGGAGAGAACTCACACATTTGACGACGGATGAGATAACTAGATATCAACTCCTCGAGTATGCATCACTCTACTGGTGGAAGCATGTAGCACTTTCTGTTCGATCAGGAGCAGCTATGGAAGACCTGTTAGCAGCCATTACTAGCTTTTTCAGGTCAAAGCAGAGTTTAACATGGATAGAAGTTTCTATAACACTGCTTTCCACTTTAGAACACCTGGGCGAGGTCTCTCAGGCGCTCAGTGACTGGGCTACCTCTCTGTGTCAAAGAGATTCGAACGTGGACACAGTGATGGATTGGCTAAGTGGAATTCGAGAACTGTCTCAAAAGTGGGATCATGTTTTACTGACTGATCCTTTCGAGATACGAAGCATTATTGCTGATTCTCCACCTCCCGGCAGCCACTTCCGAGAATACTTAGGCAATGGGAAAGTCACTTTCTGTGACCCTGCATTTCCGAAGAAAGAGCCAACGGGAAGTGTGGGGATAGGTAATGGGACGTTCAGTGGACTCTTAGATAACGAAGAATGTTTCGTTTTGCACCCAAATCATAGGATCTGGTTTAGCTTCACTTGGCGTTATTCCGAATCTGAAAGAATTGTGACTTATGAGGTTGCAAGTCAAAATCCGCACACTCGAACAAGGTTCCAGACTTTTACCTTCGCTCATTACTTGGAGTATCCAGTTACAACTAGCTGCAACTTTGGGTTTCATTCCATTGCGTTCTCTCCCATGTGGGACCATATGGCTATTTCTACGGTCGAATGGTCTTCTGGCACTTTCAAGTTTGCAGTCACTCCTAGGGAGGTGATTATCCGAGTATTTTTGTGGCAGCTTAAGGGCAAAAGAGAAGATGGTGGCGAAATTTTCGATCATCTACCATGGACCCGACAGACTCATTCAGGCACCGATGTTAACGTTGGGTTTGTTTGGGAGTATCGTGGTACAGCTTTCCATGGATCTGAGAATTCGATAGCGTTTAACAGGGGAGGTACTTCGCTGCTTACTCCAAATGGGATATTTCATCTCCGGACTGGGCAATTTTCATTACACTCTCCATATATTCAAAGCCTTTCACGAAACATTAGTCGAGTTAGACAAATTACGTTTTCCGCCAATGGCCGCAAGGTTGTCGTGGTAAGGGAGGGTGTGGAGTTAGAAATTGCTGATCTGGACGGATCAAATGTCGCAACGAAAAGGCTTGATAATGGCTTTTGTGAAGTGATAGCTTTCAGCAGCACCGGTCGCTATCTTTCTGTTTGCTTTACTGATCCAAACCGAAGGTGGGACAACCGAGCAGTAAGTCTGGGTATACTTGATACGTCCACCAACGAGTTTCAGGTCAAGACACAAGGTTCTTGGGAAAGGAGATATGATGACACAACCTTTAATATAAGAGAATGGCGGTCGTGGGACCAATGGAGAGGGGACAATCCCCATTACATATTTTCCCCTAACCTAGTTTCGCCGGCTTGCGACGACCGACATTACACCATTGTCGGCTCGGTCTACAATATGTCAATGGGCACAATTTTCCGGGGTCACCAGCGGAGTGTTCTCGATATAGAACCAAACGAAGAATACTGGGAACTGGGTGGCCCAGTTGACACAATCATAGATGGTGCAGGACCAGCGCCTTTCTCATCTAGCCTCTCATATGCATTTACTGATAGGGCACTGAAATTGGATGACTCCTTTATATTAGCGTTCGGTTTTGCGCCAAATGAGAAAAGTGCTTCAGCAGTTTTATCAAAGATGATAGGATTACTTCCGAGTTCTAGGTCCTCGACAGTAACCACAGCAATGCCCTCAACAGCAACTACGACAACAGCTTCTACAACGCCGCGAACAGAGCGAAACTACCCTTCCAGATTTGACAATCTAGATATTGACCAGAGAGGCTTCAAAACCAGAACCTATGTTCGTCTCTTTGACAATAACAAACAACTTGGGATCCTTAGGATCATTAACAGGTAAGAGGGCGGCTTGAAGAATCCCGAGGAAAGTAGAATTTTCTCCTTTATTTTAACCCTTGCTAACAAATATTCTTTACTCTATTTAAGCGATTATCGGACCAGAGTACTCGATAACGTTGATCTACGAGAACGATACATGCCTGAGTTCATTAATGTCGAAGTGCACATCTGGAGTCTCGACAAATCTCCAAGATTAACACTGAGAAAGATTCTGAGAGTCAGCATTAATGATTGTTTACTGCTACTATTTGATTGGTTTCGAAGCTTTGATGTCGCCTTTCATCCTCATAGTCTTAGAGTTGCTATTTTCGGGACCATCTATCACCCCGAAGACGACGACTATCCAGTTCCCTACAACATTTTCAACCAAGATCCCCCCTTGCCGAGCAATGATCTTTGGCAACTTTCCAAAAATTCGTGGAGGATAAAGTTTAGCCCGGATGGTTATTACATTGCATATGCAGTCACTCGCAGCTCAAGAGCCCCAGGTCTCAGAGGCAATACAGGATATATAATCAACACGATTTCGCTTTTTAACTGCCTCGACCCCTCGAGACCTTTGCGCACCACTGATATTAGCTCTTCTGCCCTTGATGTGGCCATGGGCGCTTGCGATATCGATTTTCACCCAACTCAGCAGATACTCGTGTGGTCGTCAAAATTTGTCTTTACAAATGGAAGGGTTGAGGCAGTGACTAAAGCTTGGCATTATGGTGGCCGGGGAAATGCCACTGAATTACTTACTGGTAGGCCGTTTTTTTTCCCCAACTGGATCACATGTACAATATAGCAGCATTGATACATTCTTCGTTGCTGTAGAGTCAAAATATGACAACATATCATTCTCCCTCGACGGCAATATCGTCTACGGCCATCCATCAATTAACGAATTAATTGGGTTCTCGGACTCTATGCCACTTGGTTCCCATCCATCAGTCGGGCCGGTTTCTTGGTCTGAGAGAACCATGGTTGACAACGAAATATACCTTGTCACTCATGCGAGGACGGACGAAATACTGGCTTTGATCCCACGTGATGGAATGTTCTTCCAAAAGACAATTGTGAGGCTGCCCAAGGGAATGCATGGCTGGCTCCCGGCAATGTACTTTTTGATACCACCAAATCCATCCAGCTCTTCGCTAGACACATACACATTAATTCTGTCACGAAAGGATGGAGAAAAGACAGACGGTAAAGCTAAATATGGCGTAATGCCGATCGTGATATCAATTGCGGTGAATGAGCTTGCTGCACGGCCAATGAAAGAATTAGATTTGGAGGAGGCTTTCGAATTATGTCCGGTAGTGCGTTTGTAAATGGCTAGTCACCAATCCTTTGTTCTTGTTACGTTAACAATAGAATCGCGCTTATCGTGTGTTTCCCTTTCGGAGAGGAGTGAAGAAGAAAGTTAGGGGCCTGCGTTGAGTGAATCATTTGCCATATTTATATTTACTAAGATCTCTTCCTCAGAAGATAATTTCTACTAAGAGCCTCCTGGTAATTCTTTTCTAGGAACTTCCTAGTTATATTACTACTTATCTCAATAGCTTTAAAGAGCAAACTTCTGTTAATGTAATGATCTGACTCTAATAAGGTTTCATCTCCTAGTTTGTCTTGGTGTTTAAGTACACAGCAGGACATTCTTGAGGTGACCATGGGACAGATATATTAATCCCATATACTAAGATAGTGAAACAGTTTTACTGTAACTTATATCAAAAAATATCTTGAGCGATGATTCTTAGTACAAAGCTTTTATTGCTAAACTAATAAGACATTCAATAAAGAAAGAAGGAAAAATGCTTTCCCTGAGATCCTAATGCTATATTTATAGCTACCTCTTCACTAACCTCTTAGCTATCTGCTAATAAGTAAATCATACCAATAAGTATGTTCTTTTCTCGACTTGACTCACACTTAACTCACTCTAAGCTTGATAATGAAACCTGAGTTATTATGACTCATAACTCTCTTTCCATACTTGAGCTACCCACTACATCTAGCTAATATGTCTTTCAACTGTCAAGTATTCTTCAGCTCTCTTGATTCTTCTCTTATAATCAATAATTCAGCATCCATAGGTTATAATAGTTCCTGTTAGCCAGTTACTTTCTGGCTAGACTGTTTGGCAGTTGTGTAACTAGCTGAGGTCATTGCCTTGACTGAGGTATGAGTAGTTTATTAAGTTACTACAGGTCACGTTCTCAGCGCTGAGAGCGCTAATTGCATGAACCTCTACTTCAGCCCCTACTCACTTATAGTAAATACCCTCCATCCTCATATTTGGTTCATCCTTGTCAAGTCATACATGTCATCCTTAACCTTATAAGTCTATAATCTAATCCAATAGTAACAGTGCCACTTTTGTATCTGTGGTATTCCTGATAAGGCTCAGAATATTCATAACAATTAAGGATTATCACTTATCATTCTTTCCTAATTTTGGAATAAAGAACTTTCTATAAGAGCTTTTCTGTTTTATGTAATTAATATAAAGCTTAAAATACTATAATATTATTTCTCATACTCTAACTTCAGCCTTTAATTAAGTTCTTTATATATTATTTTAACTACTAAAGAATAATTTTAGTTTTATATATATTTTAATCTTTGATATATAATATGAATAAATTTTAATAGTTCTTATAATATTTTTGAATATTACTATTATTGTTTTTTTTGAGACTGATTTTGACTACTAAAATCAAAATATAAAAATATTAATAATATTTTAGAAATATATAAAACTTTTTAAGAATAATTAGAGAATAGAAATAATTAAAGAAATTAAGTAGCTGAATATTATAAATATCTCAAGTACTAAATTACTAAAATATTATAAATATAGAAATAATATAGAAACTATTAAATTAAATTACAAATAAAACTCTATAAGATATAGTTTATAATTAAGTAAATCTACTATTGAATATAAAAAGTAATAAAACTTACTAAAGTATAATATTTGAATTAGTAAAGTATATGTAGTTAAGTTTATATATTATACACTGTGTATAGAAATTGAAAAACCTAAGATAATATTTCAATTAAATATTATAATTTGTATTTAGTTTCTAACTAAAATTACCTTTTAAGTAGAATTTAATAAGGTAGTATATAATTATATCTTATAATATCTTAAGTAATAAAACTTGATTATTAAAAATATAGTATAGAATTATTAATATTTAATAAAGAGAAAAAGGAAAGTACTATTTATTACTCTCTAAATATTTTTTATAGTAATTCTTTATTAAGTTCTTATTGCTTACTATTAAGTAATTATATACTATATTATTATTATATTAAAGTATAACTTACAATTTCAATTTTAATTAATAATACTGAAGTTATTATATAATTTATATTATTCTTACTTTTATATAATTACTATATAATTTACTGCTTTAAATTAATATATTTTTCAACTTATTTAACTAATTAGTAATTCTATTATCTTTCTTTTTTAATTATTTATAATTTGTCTATAATTATAAGACTTTATGATTTATTAATTACTTATTGTATTATTTCCTTAATATTATCATAATTAATGAAATTTACTAGGTAGAGGCTATTTAATTAAAGTATTATATCATGTTTTTTAGTTACTATATATAGTATACAGTATATAAACTTGATAAACTATACTTTACTACTTTAAGAATTATACTTCTTATAAGTTTTGTTATTACTTATATTTAGTAATTGACTCTCTTAACTATATACTATACTTATTAAAACTTTATTTATAATCTAATTTAATAGTTTCTGTATTATTTTTGTATTTGTGGTAATTTGCAATTTAAGGCTTAAAATATTCATAACAATAAGAATATATAGAATTTCTCAAGGTTTATAAACCTTTAATATTAATTTATAGTAGATTTCTTAAGAATAGTTGAGTTTTTAAGTAATTTATTAAAAGAAAGTAAAAAAGATAAAAAGAAAAGTCTTTTTAAAAGAACTTTTAGAATACTTTTGGCATTTAGATAGCTTTAAGTAGTATTTCTATGAATTTCAGTACTATAATACTTTGACTTGAAAAAATCAATCTACTTAAAGATAGATATATTAGAATTTGCAGTAATAAGAATCTTGTACTAATTTAGTAAGAATAATTATTAGTATTTAGTAGCCTTTTAATTAGGAAAGATAATAGTGGTGAAATTGAGTTATTAGATATATAATTAAGAATTATTAGCTATAATAGTATACTTTAAGTAGTATTGTTATTATATAAAAGAGAATGAAAACATAATTACTATTCTAATAGATTATATGAACTTATAATATTTTATAATTATAAAGAAGTTAAGTATTATAAATATTTTAGGCTCTAAGTCATAAAATACTACAAATGTAAGAATGATGCAGAAACTATTGAATTGATTTGTAAATGAATTTCTATTAGGTATAGTATATGGCCAAAAAAGTTGGTTACTGAATATAAACAGCAATAAGACTTGTTAGAGTATAGTGTTTAAAGTAATAATATATAGGTTACTAAGTTTATATACTATGCATTATATGTAGTAACTTAAAAATATAAGATAATATCTCTATCAGGTAGTTTTCGCTTAGTGGACTCAACTAGCTATTATAATGTTAAGAGAGTAATACAAAAAGTGACTGATGAACTATGAAGACCTTTAGCTGAAAACTAGTTAAAAATAACTTAGTAGAGAAGCTGACAGATCCCTGATTAGTTAAGATAGTAAAGAAACATGTTAGTTAGAAGTAGTAAGTCATGTAGTAATTGTATTTAAGTAAAAAAGGTATAAGTTACATAGTAACTCAAATTTCCTTATTTGGAATTCAGGTTATAAGTCATGCTTTAATATGACTGTAATGTAGTATGCAATCACCTAATAGTAAGTGATTAGTAATTTGATGAAAAGCTGCTATAAAAAGTATTTAAAGAGTAATGAAAAGCACTTTCTTCTTCTCTTTATCGAATGTACTATTTAGAAGTTTTATTACTTAGTAATTCAAGTTTTATTACTTAAAATATCGATAGACATAATCATACGCTGCTTTATTGAATTTCAGCTAGGAATTAATTCTTGTTCCCAGCAACAAGAAAACTTTGTCTATAAATTGAGTTACTTAAAATACTCAAGTCTAAGTAGTACACGCGAGTATCACCTATCTTATAATACTTGAAGCTTTTACTGCTATATTATATTTAATTAAAGTATCAATCTTACCCAACTCAATACTAAATATATTATAGAAGAAGAAGCTGTTGTTATTGCTGCTACTGTTGTGGCTATATCTGTCACTATTATTATCTAGGCTGATAAGATTGCTTGACTTACCAAATATTTGAAAGATCTTCACCTTACTAAACTTGTCAAAATCCCTGACTCTGAAAGAAGTAATGAGAGTAACAGCAAAAAGTTACAGGAGTGGATTCTACTTCTTGGACTCAAGTTTAAGGCAGACATTATTATATTTACAAATAATGAGGATAAGATTAAGTATGTTAAATAATTGTTTAGAGAGCCAGCTCTTACTTAGTACTCAGCTTGGTTAGAAGATAGAGACAAGATACTCTGAAGTAGCTATGTAGCATAAATGATTACTGTTGTCTCTTTTTCAACTATCTTTTTTGTCAATACTATCAAGGCAGTGTTTGGAGATCCAGACCTCAAAATGATAGTTTCTATGGCATTGTTTGACTTGAGATAAGGAAATAGACTATACTCTTTGTACTCAGTTAACTTTGTTTAACTATTGATACTATTGGGGTACAATAATACTACTTTGAAGTATATATTCAGGAAAGAGCTATTGAAGGATGTTTAAAAGATGTTAATGTATTTAATAGAGAAGTATACAATACTGAGAAGACTGTTTAAAGCGTGTATTAAGATAGACAATAAATAGAGAACTTGGCACTACAAGAAAAAGCTATTTAATAAGCAATTTATTTATCTTCCCGCACTTTTACAAACTAGAATAAAAATCTTGACTGATGTAAACTACTTTATAAATAGTAACTTAGTTTACTATGTGGCTGCTTCTATAAATATCAGAGCTGTTTAAGTAGTATTATAGCAGGCTAGGTTCCATCTTAGTCTAAAAGAGATAGATTGCTACTTTTGCAATAGACTATGCTTTAGGTATAGGCTAATGAAGCATATAGCATACTAGTGTCCAGTTAACTTTTAAAAGAATATAAAGGCACTAGAAGTAATGGTCAGGGAGAAAAAGAAATCAGGAAAAGAATAGTCTCAGAAGTAAGCAATAATATACTACTAAGATAGAGAGGAGAAGAGTAGATCATTTTAGGAATAGAATTGCTCTGGCTTTCAGTAGTCTCTGGTACCAGAGAAAGAACTTTTTCAGACAGAGAATTCTTAGTTTGTTCTTATATGTACTATTAGTATCAATGAAAAAGCAGTTCAAATCTATACTTTGATTGACAGTAGTACAATGAAATATGCTTTCATAAATAAAAAGTTTACTAAACAATATCAGTTAAAACTTCAAAACCTGGAAAAATTCCAAGTACTAAAGGTTCTAGATGAATGACTAGTTGAAAATAGAGCAATCTGACAAGTTGCTAAAGTTTTTATAGATTTCAATAGTCATTAAGTAAATGCATGATTTTTTATAACTTTATTAGATCATTACCTTATAGTTGTAGGTATTTTCTAGATACAACTTTATAATCTCAAGATTAGATTCTGAGAAAACAAAATAATTTTTGATTTAAAGTATTGTATTTGTGATGATCTGACTTCGACAAGGTCTCATCTCTTGGTTTATCAAGATGTTTAAGTGTGTGACAAAGCATTTTGAGGGTGATCGTAAGACAGTTATGTTAGTCCTGTATATTAAAAAGCAAAACAGTCTTATTGTAACTATATTGAAGGATATCTCAGACGATGATTCTTGATACAAAGCTTAATTGCTAAACTAATAAGATATTTAATGAAGAGAAAAGAAAAGACGCTTTCCCTGAGATCCTAATACTATATTTATAGCTACCTCTTTACTAATCCCTTGGCCACCTGCCAATGGGTGACTCATACCACTTGATATGTTCTTCCCTCAGTGTGACTTACACTTGACTTACGTCAAGTCCAATAATGAAACCTAAGTTACCATGACTCATAACTCTCTATCCATACCTGAGTTGCCTACTATACCTAGCTGATATGTCTTTCAGCTGTCAAGTATCCTTCAGCTTTCTTGATCCTTCTTCTACGACCAATGGTTTTATATCTATAGGTCATGGTAGTTCTCATTGACCAGTCGCTTCCTGGCTAGACCACTTGTGTAATGTGGAGCCCTAAGGGGTGAGGACTGCGGTTACGGCTCAGCGGTGGTGCACTGTTGTGCCGCATGCGGTTAGCGCGCCGAGAGGCGCGCATATGTAAATCCACAAGGCTACTTCTCCCAGAAGCAGCGATTAGTTCTACACTAGAAATCGACGTTCTTAAGCCATTGGAATTCAGTCCATCGCACATAGTATTGCAGAGCCTCCATAAATTGTTGACCCTTATCCTTAAGCTTCGTGACGTCACTGCAATAGTGCTCGGCGTTCGACCCGACGTTGTTCACACTGTTTTAGCAATCCAAAAAGTAAGGATAACAGTCCGTTCGATGAAGAGCCATCACCATGGTCACGAACACGAGAGGCAAACGTAAGGCCACCACTGACCCCGACCACTTGTCCGACTCCACTAAGTTCCAGACGCAGGGTCCAGCGGGGCCCTCGCGACCTACAATTGAAGAGATGCAGACATGCCATCTCGTGCTGGAAAGGGAGGCAGAGAAGTTAGGAGTGGCTATAAAACTTAGAAGAATGGAAGAGAAGGTTGAGAGACTTCGCAGATAGGCTGCAGGAGTGGAGACCACCTCAGAAGAGGACGAGTTCCTGGTGGAGGTATGCGGGACTAAGAAACGACGACAAGAGGGCAATGACTACGATATTGACGGCGGGGAGACGTCGCCCCAGGGGCGTCGACACGGAGGCAGAAATCCTAAGGTTGAAAAGCCGGAAAGATATAACGGCGGTACCTTCTGCAAGTTGAAGGAGTATCTTCATAGGTGCAAGACAGCGTTTGACCTCGCTCCTGACAATTACTCCGACGATAGAATCTGTGTCCTATATGCACAACAGTTCCTTACGGGTGAAACCCTAGATGCATGGGTCCGCCATCGGGCTGCTAGCGGGGCGAGGGCGCCATATAACTGGGATGAGTATATAGGAGTGTTGAAGGATCAACTCCAGGACCCAGTAACTAAGGCTACAACCCTGGCTCAACGCTATAACGACACGCAGCAGAAGCCCAATCAAACAGTTGTCCAGTTCGTGAACTATCTGGACGAATTGGAAGCGGAACTACCTCCCTATGACGACCAACATAGGAGGCAACATCTCCTGGTGAAGCTTAGGCCGGATATCCGCCAAGCCCTCCACAATTACCAAGACCCTCCTAAGATATGCGTAGGGTTATTAAACCCAGCGGTCCAACTGGAAGCTACCAACTCTTGACTTTGTCGCGACGACCGTTTGTACCCGCACTATGCGCGCGCCGACAGTGGCGAGCAGAGACACAATCGAGAGAAGAAAACATTCTTAAAAGGGAAGCTCCCAGATAGGAGTAGAAACAGGAACAAGGATAAGAAAGAGGAAGGGGATAGGCCAAGCAAACTTACGTTCAGCAAGACCTTGTTGGAAGTTGGAGAAAAGCTGAGGAAGGAAAACCGGTGCTTCCACTGCAAAAGAGCGGGGCACTATGAGCAGGACTGTCGGTCCGCCGCCAGAGTGACGGTTAGGGACCTGACAAAAAAAGGGAGGACCCAGTAGACGTCGCCTTGGTGATGCTGGGTCCCCATAAGGCTAAGGAGAGGCGAAGTCTAATGATCCCTATCGAGGTTTCGACCCTGAAGGGCTGGAAGCTGGCAAAGGCACTAGTGGATTCCGGCGCTGAGCTCAACTTCATTTTGTAGCTATGGGCAAAGAAAGCGGAGCTAGGGGAGGCTAAACTCATCCCGACGGTGGCGCGAACGCTTGATGGCAAGCGGCTAACTGTATATGGGAATTATTACTGCTGCTCCCGTGCCACGGATAGCAAGGGAAAGGCCCTGGAGGAGCAAGACAACTATTGTGCTGTGGACCTCAATGGTTATGATGTCGTATTGAGGTATCCATGGCTACAAACACGCAATCCAGACATTGATTGGCACCAGGGGATATGGGAGCATACTGAACGCAGCCCACCCTTTATCTTCATGAACCATGAGGAGCTAGCCAATGTTGTGGTGGCGGAGGGACGGATGTGCGCAGTCAGGTACGTATCGGATCTACCTGACAAGATCAGCGCTGTCCCCCCTGAATACGCTAACTACGCGAACGTCTTCTCAGAAGACGTAGCGAATACACTCCTCGAACGTGGCCCGCTAGAGCACGCAATCGAATTGGAAGAGGGCGCACAGCCCCCTTACGGTCTGATATACAGCCTATCTGAGAAAGAACTGAATGTCCTTAGAGAGTACTTATAGGACAACATGGAAAACGGCTGGATTAGGGAATCTAAAAGCCTAGCAGGGGCCCCTATCCTTTTTGTGCCGAAGAAAGAAGGGGAGAATCTGCGACTTTATGTCGATTATTGAGGCCTTAACAGGATTACGGTTAAGAATCGCTATCTATTGCCTCTAATAGGAGAAATTATGGACCGCCTTGTAGGCGCTAAGGTCTATACGAAGTTGGATTTACGAAACGCATACCATCAAGTGAGTATCCGGTCGGGCGACGAGTGGAAGACGGCGTTCCGAACGCGGTACGGGCATTTCGAATACATGGTAATGCCGTTTGGCCTTGCAAATGCACCGGCGACATTTCAGGCTTACATCAACCAGGCAATAGTGGGCTTGGTGGATATTATCTGTGTGGTATATCTGGATGACATCCTGATCTTTTCGAAGGATCCCTGGGCCCACCAGAGGCACGTTATAGAAGTCCTGAAACGACTACGGCAATATGGACTATATGCGAAGCTTTCGAAGTACTGTTTTTCAGTGACAACCGTCGACTTTCTGGGGTTCATCCTGTCCCTTGATGGCGTGTCGATAGAGAAAAGCAGGGTTGATGCAGTCACCGACTGGCCGGAACCAAGAACGTTCCATAAGATCCAGGTGTTCCTGGGCTTCGTCAGCTTCTACAGATGTTTTATTGAAGGATTCTCACGAGTCGCTGCACCCTTATCGGGACTGCTGGTGGGCAGCAAGAATGGAAGGAAGGCTAAGCCGTTCGCGCTAATTAACGACGCCGCGAAGGCGTTCCGACGATTAAAGGATGCCTTTACTAAGGCTCCAATCCTCCAGCACTTCGACCTGAGGAAACCCATAAGGATTGAGACAAATGCCTCAAGCTTCGCAATAGCAGGGATCATTAGCCAACCTGGTGACCCGATGTCGGAACGAAAGAGCGACGCACATTGGCATCCTGTCGCCTTCTGGTCGCGGAAAATGTCTCCAGCGGAGAGAAACTACGAGACACACGATCAAGAGCTACTGGCGATTGCCAAGTACTTTAAGCACTGGCGACACTACCTAGAGGGTAGCCGTCAGCCTGTAGTCGTAGCGACAGATCATGCGAATCTACGCTACTTCATGACCACGAAGGAGCTAACCCAGAGGCAGGTCAGATGAGCCAAACAATTATCTGCCTTCGATTTTGATATCATATACCGTAAGGGGTCTACTAACCCTGCGGATGGACCCTCCAGAAGGCCAGATTATGAGCCAAAGGAAGAATGGGCCAAGGGCCTATTGTTACCTACACTGCAGACGAAGTTCTCGGGAGCCTTCGCGAGACAGCAACCACCCGAAGCGGTGGTAGGGCTGCTGCGGGTGTATGTGCGACGCTTAGAGGCCGATGGCGATGCGCCAGAGGCCCATGTGTGCATGGTATGAGCAGAATGGCACTGGGACCCCAAGGAGGTGGGAACCACCCCTGGCAATATTGTGCATGCACAGAGTGCAGCACCTCAGCGCGAAACCATCGATGAGGATTTGGAGGAGCCTCCATGGGAATATGAAGTGCCCTGTCCAGTTATACTAGCTCCATTGGCGAAGACCGAGGTGTAGCTACAAGTCGCAAAAGGATTCTCGTGGCCAAAAAGGGGCAAAGCCCCTAGACCCAAGACCTGGCACGGAGCCCCTGAAGCTGAGTCGCTTCCGGGCCTCCAGTGGGATAACAGTGACAGCTCTGTTGTTAGCACTGGTAGTCTAGAACACCTCGTGCCACGGTGGATAGCATCAGAAGCAACTTCCGCCGAAACGGCTTTCGAGGGACCCAGCGAAACGCTTGCAGACTTGGTCTGCCATCTTCAGACAAGGGACACCTTGGCTGTGAAGAAACAAGCGGTAGTAGCAGGATCCCGTCGTACCACCGGCGGTGTACCAGCCATGTGGGAAGAAGACGAAAAAGGCCTACTCCGATTCAAGGGGGCTGTCTATATCCCGGAAGATAAGGCATTGCACCAAGAGGTTCTTAAGATGAACCATGATAATTCTACCGGCGGCCATTTCGGCGCCGCTAGGACGACTGAGCTTATCTAGAGGAAGTATTATTGGCCAGGGCTTGCTAACGACGTTAGGGAGTACGTCGGCACTTGCAACGTATGTCAACGCATGAAGGTGCCGCGACATCGACCCTATGGTGAGCTACAGCTGCTAGAACCCCCGACAGGCCCTTAGAAAGACCTCTCGATGGATCTTATTCTTGGGCTGCCACTGAGCAAGCGCCGCGACGGTGACCCAACAGCGTACGACTCTATATTAGTGATCATGGATCGCTATACAAAGGTGGTGAAATACTTCCCCGTAAAGAATACTCTAGATGCTTAACAATTGGTTGACATATTCTATGAAAGGATCGTTAAGAACTTCGGCACCCCTGCATCGATAGTCACCGATAGAGGTAGCATCTTTATGAGCCACTTTTGGTTAAGCCTCATGTTCTACATAAAGACGAAACGCCGGCTCTCTACAGTGTTCCACCTACAAACAGACGGGCAAACGGAACGCCAGAACCAAGTCATTGAGCAATATCTGCGATGCTACATGAATTATAGGCAAGACAATTAGGTAGAGCTACTACTACTGGCAGAGTTTATATATAATAACTCGATTCATGCCACTACGGGTCAAACCCCTTTCTTTGCACTATATGGCTTCTACCCAGAATTCAATTTGGATATCGAAGGTAACGGTCTAAAGGGGGAGGCACCTGCGGCCTACATACGCACCGAATACCTTGCACGCATGCGCCGACAGCTTGAATTACGCCTGCAGGCAGCTGCAGAATACCAGAGGAGATACTATGATAAGAACTATCAGCCTCAGCGGTACGACGTCGGTGATATGGTGCTATTGTCAACAAGAAACATAAAGCTTAATAGGCCCAATAAGAAACTAGATCATAAGTTCCTTGGTCCCTTTAAGGTCATCAAGACGCAAGGCAGTCAGGCTTACAAATTGAAACTGCCGAAACACTACAGTAGATTGCATCCAGTGTTCCACGTTTCATTATTGGAGTCATGGCGACAGCGGCCCGATAGCGTGATGCCATCGGAGCCCCTGCCAGTGCTCCTAATGAACAAGGGCAATGAATGGGAGGTCGAAGAAGTATTAGACCACAGACTGGATAAAAAAGGCAAATTAGAATACCTGGTTCGATGGGTTGGATACCCCACATGAGAGGATTCCTATGAGCCGGTGTCTAATCTAGAAAACGCCCGACAAGCAATTCGAGAATACTACCGACGCTGCCCCGAACTCGCGCCACAGCCTAGTAGCAACCATAGGAAAAGAAGGAAGTGGGCCTAGATACTCTTTCCACGATTTTCCTCCATGAAGAGGTTTTACGTGTTTTTAATGAGATCTAGTATGCGCTGACTTTGTGGCGATGGCGACCCGGAGGCGCTCGGCAAGA
The DNA here is from genome assembly GCA_022345685.2 of Nothomitra cinnamomea. NCBI lineage: Eukaryota > Fungi > Ascomycota > Geoglossomycetes > Nothomitra > Nothomitra cinnamomea. Next base: position 105,435 of record JAJDMX020000042.1, on the reverse strand, counting down.
ACAGAAGCCGGGAGCCATGGCAGCTCCAGGACTGACACAACAAAGGAAGACTACGAATGTGATCAAGGAAGGCCGGATAGGTGAAAGAAGAGGCTCAGAAGCAAGAGAATTCATTAAGTTCATCGCCATAAGGGCAGAATCAGCAACACCATCCCTTGGTGAGAGCAAAGAGAATTATAATACAGTAAAAGCCCGAAGGCACTACGAACCACCACCGAACTCAAATCTCAGAAGATCCCTCCCTACCATCGCCATTATCGCAAGCATTGACTGCCGTAAACCCATGGGGAGCATCAGCCCTGCCTGGAGCGGCAACCCCAGCACTAAGACTGGCGGAGGTAACCGTCGACGCGGAGGCACGAGTGGTGCGGACTGAAGGTGCCAGAGGATTCTTCCTAGGCTGCTTAACGGTCTTCTTGGTGGGACAAGCAGAAGGGGCCTTGGGGCTAGCCGCACGAGTGGGAGCTTTCCCCTTTAACCTCTTAAGAATGGAGGTACCGTTCGATTCATACCCGCCATCACTCTCGTGGCGGTTATCCGGTGACTTGACGGCGGAGACCTCATCGCCCTTGTCATCCGACTCAGCAAGACGTTTCTCCGGAGACTTATCTCAGGAAGTGGGGCCCAAAAGGGTATTGCGACAGTTGTTGACCGCCATGATGTTCTCACCCTCCTCGAGGTCCACATCCGAAAAATCCAGGCTGGAGTAGTCGGACTTGGCGGTATCGGAGAATTGAATGCCATCGAAGGCATCCTCCAGGTGGTCGCGATCGCTTTAAAAAGCGGAAAGTCAGCGACGTTTACCCGAAGGAATGCCACGAGGAGGGTGAACTTACCAGCACACGTAAAGACTGGTCAATCGACTCCAGAGCAGCGGCGATACGGAGTTGGATGAGCACGCGCCCCTCCGCCTCCGTCACCTTCTTGGTCACCGCCGCTACATCTATGCCATGCAGTTGGGCAACCATCACCTTCCTTCACTTCGACAACTCTCTCATATAACTCCTATGCCTAAGAACCCAACGATCATATTGGAAAGCCCCGGCACTAACCCAACCCGACTTGATGAGAGCCTCTAGACGAACCACCCTATCCGCCGCCCGTATCACTCTATTGCCCTCCCGCCAGAAGCGTTTGGGAACCTATTATGCGGTGACAGAAGTGTTTGCACAGAAGCGAAAAATCGCGAAATCTACATGTCCACATTACATATTCTCAATAAAAATGCCTCTAAAGACTCCGAAGACCAATCGCCGTGAAGTCACTCCAATTACTCGAGCAGAAATGCTTGGAATGCATAAGGCTGGTGCTAGTTGTCAGGCAATAGGGCTAGAATATAATCGGAACAAAACTACTGTCGCATACACTATTCGAAAGGCGATGGAATGTGACCACCACAAATCAGCAGCCCGAATTGGTGCGCCACGGAAAACGACTAAGCTACAGGATAAGAAGCTACAAAAACAAGCTGTTTCTAGCGCTAAAAATTGGCGCGTTACACTAGGAGAATTGAACGCGAACCTAATGCCGAAGGTGTCGCGTCGTACCATACAGAGACGATTAGAAGAAGCGAATATCCGCAAATGGAAGGCTGCAGGACGACCACTTTTAAAGCCTGAACATAAGGCTAATCAGCTAGCATGGGCATTACAATACGAGGAAATGGATGAGAATGACTGGGACGATGTTCTATAGAGTGATGAAACATCAGTACATAAGCAAGACAGAAAAGATAATGTTTGAGTTTTCCATACATCACAAGAAAAATGGGATCAAGACTGTATCGAACCTGTTGCACAAGGCGCACACACTGCAGTTATGTTCTGGGGCTGTTATGCAGGTGGGCAACAGGGTCCTCTTACAGTTCTTGAACCTGATGAAGAGTTGACTGGCAAAAAGGACATTACGGGCCTAATTATTTTGGAGGAAGCCTATAAGTTGCTTCTGGAGATGCTCGACGATTTTCCAGCTCGGGTCTTCATGCAAGATAATGCCCACACCCATATTTTAGGAGCTATTACAGACTGGTTAAAATCTCAGGACTATACTGCAATGGATTGGCCACCTTATTCACCAGATTTAAACCCGATTGAAATGGTCTGGAAAAAGATTAAGAATTTAGTATTTAAGAATCATCCAGAGCTTCAAGCGATGACTGTCGGAACAGAGAAGGTTAAAAATGCGATTATTTTCACAGTTCTGGAGGCGTGGAAATCTTTAAAGCAGGAATTCTTCTTCTCTCTTACTGCCAGCATACCTCAAAGAGTAAAGGCCGTTATTGAAGCACACGGCGGCTATACTAGATACTAGTTTATCTCGTGTGCAAACACTTCTGTCGCATCATTATAGAAAGAAGTTAGCTGACGGCATGGCGAAGGGGTGTCGAAGGCAGAGCGATACCCCCGCAAGGCGAGACAGGGCATCAGAGAGAAAAGAGAAGCGGCGAGGCAGAGATCAAATGTAAAGAAAAGAAAGCAGGCACGAGAAACACTAAAACAGAAGCTCAAAAGAGCAGAGGAAAGGAAGGAGGCTCGGGCTGAGGTCCACCTCACCGAAAACTCACTGGGGAGGCGCTGTCAAATGCATCTCAACAGTGCGCCGCCCCCGCGCCGAAAGCAGGAACCAACAGAAGTGAAACAAGAGAAGAAAAAGGGAAAAGAACTCACCGCCTCGCAGCGTTTCTTCTCTCCCTTGCACCAAGAGCATTTAATAACGCCTGGTAGCCTGCGACACTTGATCCAAGGAGTGGTATCAATGTGCCAAAAATAACGCCGACACAACACGCGAGTAAGGGAAGTCGTGCGGCACGCAGTCGGGAGCCCAACAGACCTCATCGTCGCCACAGGAGCCAGATTAATCGTCGTCATAATGGTAAGGAGATAGTAAGAGGCCCAGAGGGCAAAAAAAGAGGCAGGAAAGACCACAAAACAATCAGGCGAAGGGAGCAGAGCGTGCCGACAATGAGATGAAGTGAGTTGAAAGAAAGAAGAAGTTCAGAGGTGCGCAGACGGCAATATAAAATTCATGCGGCTCTGCGTGCGACTGTCAATTCCCGAATTCAGCTAGTGCCATAGAGCTACGCCATCGCCCATTCTCGTAGAGACCTCGAGGCCTTCAAGAATAAAGGTATATCTACCTCGGAGACCCCCTACCTACCCAAGAGTTTGATCAAGACAAATATCACCATCCCAGCCCTCTCGGACTTGTCACAGGCAAACCGCCGGTACGTCGACGTCGCACCTCCAGAACATCTCCTCCGATGCCCAGTGTCAGATATCGATACTCCATCAACTCTCAATACCATTCCCAGGCGAAGCCCACCTCACCCAAAGGTGTCCGCCAAGAAATACGGGGAGGGAACTCTTGACCGACCGGGAGCTGAAGACAAGAAAGTCGGAAGGTATGGCGGCCTCAACACTGTGCCACTGGTATTGCGCCATGGCGGCGTAGGCCACAACCCGAACCAAAGGACAGCATCCCCATGGCCTGGAGAGCCAAGCCCTAAACAGGGGAAGCAATTGTAATATGGAGCCCTAAGGGGTGAGGACTGCGGTTGCAGCTCGGCGGCGGTGCGCCGTCGCACCGCATGTGGTTAGCGCGCCGAGAGGTGCGCATATGTAAATCCATGAGGCTGCTTCTCCCAGAAGCAGCGATTAGTTCTACACTAGAAATCGACGTTCTTAAGCTATTGGAATTCAGTCTATCACATATAGTATTGCAGAGCCTTCATAAATTGTTGACCCTTATCCTTGAGCCTTGTGACGTCACTACGATAGCGCTCGGCATTCGGCCCGACGTCATCTACACTGTTTTAGCAATCCAAAAAAGGCTGGCTTTAGGGCTGGCCCTAACAACTTAACAGTCATGTAGCTGGCTGAAGTCGTTACCTTGACTAAGGTATAAGTGATTTATTGAGTTGCCATAAGTCATACTCTTAGTACTGAGAGCGCTAATTGTGTAGATCCTTGTTCTAATCTCTACCTATCTATGGCAAGTACCGTCTATTCTCATATTCAATTTATCCTTGCCAAGCCATACATGCCATTCTTATCCCTATAAGTCTGTGATCTGGTCCAATGGTACTAGCATCACTCCTGTATCCATGACATTTCTGATAAGGCTCAGGATGTTTGTGACAATAGTATATAGTTAAGAGAGTTAACTACTAAGTATAAATAGTAATGGAACTTACCAAAAGTATATCATCTGAAGTAGTAAAGTATAGACTGCTAAGTTTATACACTGTATACTATTTTCAGCAATTGAAAAATATAAGATAATACCTTAGTTAAATAATTCTTGTTTAGTAAACTTAGCTAACTATAACAATACTAAGAAAGTAATATAATTAGCAACTAACAAACCATAAAAATCTTTAACTAGAAACTAGCTAAAAGCAACTAAAGAGAAAAGCTAATAAATCTTTAACTAGTTAAGATAGCTAAAGAATATATCAATCAAGAATAATAATTTATATAGTGATTATATAAAGGTAAGAAAAGTATAAGTCATATTTTAACTCAAGTTTTCTTATTGAAATTCAGGTTATAAGTTTTACCTTCATGAGACTTTAATGTAGTATACAATTATCTAATAGTAAATGATCAGTAACTTAATAAAGAGTAGCTATAAAAAGTACTTGATAAGAAATGGAAAGTACTTTTTCTTTTTCTTTCATTAAATATTGTTTATTTGTTACTTAATAATCTAGGTTTGATTACTTAAAATATTAAAAGACATAATTATATACTATCTCTTTAGATTTCAGTTGAGAAGTAATTCTGGTCTCTAGTAACAAGAAATTTATATTTATGTATAGAGTTATCTTAAATACCTTAAATCTTAAATAATATATACTAGTATTATCTATTTCATAATATCTAAAGTTCTTGCTATTACAACTATAAAGTAATTTATTTTTGCAGAACTCAGCCTAGACTTCAAGTTTATAAATATAGCTTAAAATATGATTTATACTTTCATTATCAATAAAAAGAGTCTTTTTATATCTCCTACTTAAATTGAAAATATTATATTATTTCTTATTACAATAAGTTCTGTAAATTCATTCTTTATGAAATTGTATTGCAAGATCCAAAATTTTATATTACTTACTATATTACTTATACCTATAGCCCATTTACTTATTTAAACTTTTGTTAAGTATATTCTGTATATTTTTTAACTAACTAGCACAGAGCAACTATTACTAATAATTGCAAAACTCTTTCTACTTAAATTCAAAGTATTAAGTATATTTAATATGAAAACTTAAGTATTAGTTATTAGTAATCTTAAAAAACTCAAGAAGTATTTCAGGTAAAACTTATAGAAGATGAAAGAAAATATTTTAAAAAGTTTTTCAGTATGATATTTATAGTTCAGAAGTATAGTAATTTTAATTATATCTTTATTAAAACAAGAGATGGTTAATTTTATAGCTGTATGGTTATTTTAAGTATAATTTAGAAAGTATGGAAATAGTGCTATCTATTGATTGCATTAAATGACTGTAATATGAAGTTAAAATTCTAAATAATACTTTTAATTACAAGTATGTTAAATAAAAATAACAAAATTCTTTTACTTACTTAAAGTATTATTTTAATTAAGAATACTAATATTAGGGCTAGCCCTAAAGCCAGCTCTTTTTGGATTGCTAAAACAGTGTGGACGACATCAGGCCGAATGCCGAGCGCTATCGCAGCAACGTCACAAGGCTCAAGGATAAGAGTTAACAATATATGGAGGCTCCGCAATACTATATGCAATGGACTGAATTCCAATAGCATAAGAATGTCGATTTCTAGTGTAGAACTAATCGCTGCTTCTAGAAGAAGCAGTCTTGTAGATTTACATATACACGCCTCTTGGCACGTTAACCGCATGTGGTGCGACGGCATACCGCCGCTAAGCCACAACTGCAGTCCTTGCCCCTTAGGGCTTTACGTTACAACTAAGCACTAAATATGGTTTTTATATTATATATAATAACAGTTTTAATATATAAATATTAAATAGATTATATTTATTAATAACTACAATAAAGAACTACATATAGCTATAAATGAAAATTTCCTAAATATTTATCACTTGAATTACTGTTAATATTAGCAGACAATATTTAGAAATACTTCAATTCATAAGTATAAAGTACATTCTGGAAAGTAGTATATACATTTAATAAGTATAACTTTAAAAATGCAATTTAAGCAATAAAAGAATTAAGCATACCTGTAGCAGAATATATTAATACAACATTATATAATTTCTAAATACAATATATATTTCTGATGCTTCAATTTGATTATATTATTTTAAATATTATAAAGTCTATTAACTTTTCCTGAGATGAATTTTAGTGTTTATTTATTCTTAAACTTTTTCTTGAAATTTAGATCAAAGTGATAACTATATTATATACTTGATATACTTTTCAATATTATTTACCTTGAATTATAAACTATACTTAAAAGAAGCATATAGATATTATATAAACTTTGCTTGAAACAGATTAGCTTAAGCATTTATCTTTAATAATAATATATATATTATTAATTTCTAAGATAAATAGTACATTTATAATGAATTTTAAAAGTATTTGCTTTTATACTAGTATACAGTTACTATATATCTAATTTAAGCCTAAAATCTCTATAAATATATCTATATATAGTAGTTTATTAGGTACTATTGCTTAACTTATACAAAATATATATTGTTATTATACAAGAGAGATTTAATAGTTAAGTATAGTAATTGTAATACTTTAAGCCTTATAAAGTAATACAATTATTTAAAGAAAAAAAGACTTTAAAGAAATAAAAATCTAAATTGTTATTAAATCTTCTATAAATACTATAGATAACAGGAGCATAATTGATATAACTGCTATAATATATTAGAAAGACAGTAAGCCAGGATTTATATTTATGGTAATTGAGTAAAAGTTTTATAATATTAGTATAATATAAATAAAAAATTATAGTATTTCAGTAATTTGTCTATTAGGGAATTAAGCTTAAAGAATAATAACTTTAATCCAATATACTTCTTCATCAATTAGTTAACTAATTACTATATATATTATAATTATAATTATAATTTTATTAAGATTATTTTAAAATATAACCCCTAGAGTTTCACTTGATTAATAATTATTATTAAGACTATTAATTATTTTTGAGTACATTATTATAACAATCTTATAGATATATTATTATTTTACAATTTTACGAATATATACTAATATTATTTATCTTATAATACTTAAAGTTTTATTATTATATTTATTAAGCTTATTAGTAACTAATAGTAATATTTTTGTAATAAAACTATTGTTATAAATATCTTAAGTCTTAAGTAACAGAATATCATAAACAAGAGAGTAATATAGAAACTATTAGATTAGATTATAAATAAGATTTCATTAAGTATAATATACAGCTAAAAGAGCTGGCTACTAAATATAAGCGTTAATAAGATTTACTAAAAATATGTTATCTGAAATAGTAAAGTACAGGCTGTTAAGCCTGTGCACTATATATTGTATATAGTAACTGAAAAATATAAGACAGTACTTTGATCAAGTAGCTTACAATTAGTGAACTTAGCTAGCTACTATAATGTTAAGAGAGTAATATAAGTAGTAATTGATGAACCACAAAAACTTTTAATTAGGAACTAGTTAAGAGCAATAATAAAGAGAAACTAATAGATTTCTAATCAGCTAAGATAGCTAATAAACATATTTGATAGAAATAGTAAGTCATATAGTGATTATATAAAAATAAGAAGAGTATAAGTCACAATGTAACTCAGGTTTCCTTATTTAGAATTTAGGTTATAAATTATACCTTGATATGACTATAATGTAGTATATAATCATTTAATAATAAGTAATTAGTAACTTGATAAAGAGCTACTATAAAAAGTACTTAAAAAGTAACAAAAAGTATTTTCCTTTCTTCTTTATTAAATATTCTATCAAGTACTTGTTATTTAGCAATTTGAGTTTATCGCCCAAGATATTAAAAGATATAATTGTTATAACTTAATATTAACTTACTAGAAAGAAAACTAAATAAGAATAATAAAGGTTTCAATAAATAATTAAACTATATGCATAAGAGAAGTATCTTGTAATATAAGTCTTAGAGCTCTTTAAAATAACTGCTCAAATACTAAAGTTATATAGTTTATTGTAATAAACTATTATATAACATCTTCAGTTAAAGTGAATGACAATATAAGATTTTCCCCTACTTACAATAAAAGAACAGATTGTATTTCAAGTATTACCCAAGGACTTAAACTCTATATAAAGTTTTACAAGAATAGATTATGCTGTTGACATGTTAGATATATACTAATAGTGGAAGGAAATCTATAAAGGAGCGCAAACTACCATATATATATTTGAAATAGCGGTGAAGATAGCCGAAATCGAACGTGTGGTAGTTAGGTAAGGCATGATAGTATCCGAGTAATTAGATCGAGAATCCGTGGTAGACTGGCAGGTAACCCATAAAAATTAATTAGATCCTCTTTTCTAATTGCTACTGAATTTCCGTGTCCATGTCTAAAAAAATCGCGAATCGGCTATTCATGCCTCAATCTCCTGTGTAATAGACAATACATCCTCAATATGTCCCCTATCCAACGGGGCCTCCTTCCTCGCGGCCAACAGTAATGCTGTCTTAACCACATTCTTGATCTGGCGACCGTTCATCGGCAGTTCCGCGAGTCTATCAATCTCCTTGTCAGTAAGGCTCAGAGGAGTATTGGAGGCCGCAAGGAACGATCTCCAGATGAGACCCCGTGAGCTGGAAGTGAGGTCTGGATAGTTGATAGTGATGTGGATGCGGGACTGGAAGGCGGCATCGAAGGTTTGGACGCGGTTGGTGGTGAGGAAGAGGATACCTTCGTAGTATTCGAGGATGCGAAGGAAGACTGCAGAATATGACGGTTACTAAACATAGCCCTAACAAGTACAAAAAAGTGCGGAGGGTCAGGAAAGGACGCACTTGAGACCATCTTATTGCGTTCGAGATCGTTGAGCGCACGTTGCTCGAGGAAGACGTCAGCTTCATCGAGGAGCAGCACGGCTTTCCAGCGGGTGGCCATCTCAAGGATCTCGGAGAGTTTGGCTTCGATGTCTTCGGGAGCGAGGCCGAGGTCTCCAGCGCTCATGGTATACAATGGCGCTTGCATGGTTTCCGCGACTGTACCGATCAATGTTAGTGAGGCAGAAATCCTAAACTTCAAGACTGGGCATACCGGATTCAGCGGTCAATGTCTTTCCTACTCCCGGTGGTCCGCTGAGAAGTATGATGGTCCCCCTGCCTATATCACAAGTTAGCCCAGCTGTATCTTGGAAGTTAGTCACGGTTCTCAGTGACGGACCTTTTCCTTGTATAACATCGTCGAAGGTCTTTTTGCATTTCAACTGCGACTCCGCAAAAGCGAGGATGAGCTCCTTGCGTGCGCCGGGGAGGACAAGGCTGCCAAAAGCAGATTCACTAAACTGAATCTCCGAGATCGAGTTGACGTAGAAGCTAGCTGCGACACAGTCAGAACTCGTTCCTGCTGCAATGATACCGCGATATAACCGACCCCATTTCTTGTCCTTGAGAGCGTAGCCTCTTACGGTGGTGCTGGCTATCATTAACTGTTCTTCAGTGAGCTTTGCCACAGGGGCTCTCTGGTGATCTCCGTCGCTGTTAGTCGCGGTGTCAGAGTCGTTGCTATTGTCATCGAGGATCTCAGTTGGGGTTGCAGCGGCACTCCCTTCGAAGCCTTGAACAGAGACGGGCATATCAGGGTTGAAGCGATTGAAAGAATGGGTGTCGATAATGATGCGGCCGTTGATCTGCAGAGTTAATGTTAGTTTCCAGGGACTTCCTGAGAGCAATTTAGAGACGTCGGGAGTGCACCAACATTGTACTTGGTCTTGCGGCCCCACATCGGCTTTCCCAGAGCGATTCCCTTATACATCTTGTAGTGCTGACCGCGAAGCTCTTCAAATCTCCTCCCTCTGTCAAGCAGTCTCTCCCTTACTATCTTGTGTTCGGGATGATACTCCAGAGGAAACGCGTTTAATTCAGAGATTGGATGAGTCCCAGAGAAACAGGGGATCATCAGATTACAATGATTCTTCCCAAACTTCTGGCCGTCCCAATTGACATTCTCGCATTCAAGCTGGTAAAACTTTCCGCAATTAGTCTCGACTTCCATCGAATTTTTCAGCTTGTAGGCACACTCTTGGTCATCTTGAGTAGTGAAAATCATAGTGCCGGCTTGGAATATTGTCCAGATGTGTCGGAATGTCACGACGCCATGAGCGATGAATTCATCCCTGACTTTGATGGTGTCCTTGAGCTCTGGTTCGACGATGCTAAAGAAAAGGTCCAGATGCTTCTTCGTCACGGGATCCCTCTCTTCTTCCACCGCTTCGACAAGGGCATCCCAACGATAAAAGAGAGGCTTGAATGGAGGGGTGAAAGTCAACGGGCTCAATCCTGGGGTGACTCCCGGGAAGTCTTTCAGCACGGTGTTGAGCACATTCTTGAGGAGTGGACTCTGAATGACAATCGAGTCTATTTCAAACTTCTTCTTACCCCCATGACCTGGGCGCTGTTTGACCACGAGAGCGAACTGAGCATTTTCAGGTGTGTCTGTTGGCTCCGGAATCTGCTTCGGCCTGAGAGCTTTGATCAGACCTAGCAGGGAGTGATTGTGTGCAGTAGCTCACTTACATCTTGTCTGCCCAGTAACCTTGGCCAGGAATGTGACTGACATAGTAAAGGTTCTTGATGCTGCATTTCGTGCCCTCTGGCTCCATGGGCTTTGAAGCTTTCCGGCTAGGCCAGAATGCGAGCTTTGATAGGAAAACCATGTTTGGAAGTTGAAGGTGGAAATGGGTTCTGCTCTGATGAGGGGCTTGATTCATTAAGGTTCACGAATTATCCAAGATGCACGGAGATCTAGGAATAAAGATAGTGAACAGAAACTGGTGAAGAGATTGGTCTCTTAGAACAAATGCGACTGTCATCCGGGGCGAGCGAACTTGAATATTTATGTCTAGACGCTATAGAGCTCCAAAGATGGCTGCCTAGCGAACATCCGTGCCGCAACCCATAGTGCGGCTTGGAATGGCTCCAGCCTGGAACGCCAGTGCTGAGGAGTCATAAGGTGGAGATGGAGATGGTGCGTGGCGTCGTTAGTTAGGTATTCTCCAAGGTTGACTTGAGCTCCACCTTCCCCGCAGTAAACCAGGGGGAATTACCAGCGGAGTTGAGTGCACTCGTCCGTGGAATTGCGTGTAAAGTCTGAGTGGGAGAGCTGAATACCGAAAGATGAATAAGGAATTGGTACAGGTCTGCCAAATTTAACCCTGTCTTCAACAGTGTACAGGCCTTTCATATCGGTAGTGCTGTGGCGACGGGACTTGGAGTTGTCTCACCCTGCTTATCGAGAGGCTCGCTTTGCGAAGGTAACCTGCGAGATACACGGCTCGTCGAGTACGGCAGCCTAAACGTAGGTACAGCACCGTCCACTCTCGTGAGCGCAAGCGAACAAAATTCCAGTTTTTGTCAGCCATCCATCTGTATCAATAACAGCAAGAGTGCAAGAAATTTTCCATTGTTATAAAAACTGGCATTATATAATGCCTACAATTCGCCTCTATTACAGAGAGCCGACTCCTGTCGGTTTGTTCGTTGTGATCCAGGCATATTTTTCATGGGGTCGGCAAAAAAGTGGACGAAAACTCATGACCCTAGTGCTAGTGCTGTAGCTTCGGGCCCTCGTGAAATCTACTTCGCGAAGTTGCTCCCACCAAACCAGAATAACATACGTTTAAAGTAGAAGGCCAAATAACTTTTTAGGACATGGCTTATTCTTTTATCTAAAAAAAAAGGTGAATTACCGAACTACCACTATTTTTCATCTATATTACACGGATACCACATTTCGTTTACTAAAGTATGGTTTCTACTCTATCGTTCTACTGCCCCGCAAGCACAAGATTACGCAAAATGCGCTTGATAGAGTAAGCTTTGGGCATTAGCAAGACTCGGGCTGTACTGTTGTAGAACCATATCACAAGTTTGATCCTTGAAACTGTCATAGTTGGTTAGTGTTACCTAGGGTGTTAATAATGTGCATTCCCGCTAAATTCCGGCAGCTTTTTAGTGGGGTGCAGCCTAAATTAGGCACGTACAGTACGGTGCGGAAAGTTTGTCCACCCCAACATAATGACTCCACAACCACACCCACCAATTCGACGGCGCAAAAGAGGGCCTGAATTGTCGCCTACAATGAGGGCACGTGTATGTGAATTGCATACAGTCGGATATTCATATGCAAAGATTGCTGCGCGACATAATATCAACAAATCAACTGTCACGAAAACGTGTCGCAGAGAATCAAGATGTATCAACAATGCCTCTCTCCCCCGAAGCGGACGCCCACGTGTAATTAATGAGGAAATACGCGATCAACTCTATGATATTGCAGTTCATCAAAAGCCGAATATAACATATCGTGAGTTGCGTGATATGGCTGCACCGGGAGTACAAGTGCGACGCGTCAAAGAGTTGTTTCAACGTATGCGACTACGGAAGTGGAAAAAGCTTGAACGCCCTGAACTTACGGAAGAAGTAGTCACTCAGCGATTAGCATGGGCTAAAACCTATCAGGACTATACCGATATAGAGTGGAGAAATATTCGTTGGTCAGATGAATGCAGCATTGAACGAGGAAAAGGTGCTCGAAAAGAGTGGGTCTTTTGCAACCTGAATGATCGTCACAAACACGAAAATGTATAACCACGACATTGTGGCAAGAGTGTCAAGCAGATGTTTTGGGCAGCATTTGATCATAATGCAAGGACCGATCTTGTTTTTATGGAAGGAGATCCAGATGCCAAAAGTGGGGGAGTTACAGCAAGAATTTATCATAAAGTACTGGAAGAGCATTTGCCGACAATCCTGGATGAAAATTCGGCCTTCATGCATAACAATACACCTATCCACACGGCCAGAATTATTCGAGCATTTTTGATTAAGCAAGACATTAACATTATGGACTAGCTACCTTATTCACCAGATTTAAATCCAATAAAAAATCTCTAGTTGATGTTGAAGATGAAAATATACAAGCTCCATCCAGAGCTTCTCATAGCAGATGATAGTAATGAAACAAAGGAAAAGTTAATTGCAGCAGTACAGAAAGTTTGAAGTCAACTAGGCAATGAATTACTATATACATTATCTAACACTATGCCAAACCACATCAATGATATCATAGACGCTGATAGTTGGTACATAAAATACTAGTTTTAGTTAGAGGTAGACAAATTTTCTGCACCTTACTGTAACATCTTAAGTATAACAGTGGCCTCACTGAATGTTGAGGTTAGCACTAACATAAAAGTAGGTCAACGAAATGCTAGCTATTTCTTTTTTCCAGTATGTATAGCGAGGTTCAATATACAATTATACAGTAAAGCGAAATCTGCGGAGAGCAATTAAATATTATAAATAACCATATACAACAAAGATTTACTAGCAAATGTAACTTCCCTTAACTACAATAACAGTCTCACAGCATCTAGACATGTTCCCAATAAACTTATTAAAATCTGTAGGCACAATATCGTCCCAAAGAAAAAGTAAAAACTAAAGCATTTTAGAATGAGTTTCAACTCACAATGCTTTTATCACATAACATTTCATTTTTAACCAGAAGTTCTCAATATGGTTAAGGTCTAGGCTATTTACTAACCATTTAATTCTCAGCATCTTTTGCTCTTCAAGGTATCGGCAAGCAACTTTTGCTGTATAATAAGAAATATTATTCTTCACAATAAGTGATACTAATCTACTACAGTGCTAGAGTTGAAACAAGTTATGGAATTATATAACGTGGAGCTCTCAGGGGTGAGGACTGCGGTTGCGGCTTGGCGGCGGTGCGCTGTCACGCCACATACGGTTAGCGCCCTAAGAGGCGCGTATATGTAAATCTACGAGGCTGCTTCTCCCAGAAGCAGCGATTAGTTCTATACTAGAAATCGACGTTCTTAAGTCATTAAAATTCAATCCATCGCATATAGTATTGTGGAGCCTCCACAAATCATTAACTCTTATCCTTGAGCCTCGTGACGTCGCTGTGATAGTGCTTGACGTTCGGCCCGACATCATCCACACTGTTTTAGCAATCTAAAAAGGGCTGGCTTTAGAGCTGGCCCTCACAAATTGTCACAAGTGCTTAGTCAGAACTTCGTCACAATATTTAATTCCAATCATTTAGCCATTATCTAGAATTTCAAAGAAACCTCACATGTTATATCTAATAGTACTACAAAATATAACTAATGTGTATTCACTCTTAAAAGTTAACTTTAAACAGTCATTCAAAAATTACTCTCTATCTTGTCTCCATACCTATGTTTAGCTACTGTTATAATCAACTTTAAAAGAACATTCATCGGTTTAGATAATTTATTTCCATTAGTTTATAATCTAGTATTGATATTTGTATACTTAATTAAGATGAGCTTTCCTCTATTGATTATTAAGGAATGGTTTCTAACATGTATAGCACTTACAATATCTATATTTGTATATATATTTTCTCATAGTATTTTTTAATATATTGAAAAGAGATATATTATCATTAAAAATGGTCTTTCAGTTAATAATGTAATATTTAATGAAATAGTATTGTATGTGTTTTCTGAATTTTAATAGACGTTCAAAATGTTTTTTGTTTGAAATAAGTGTAAGTAAATGATTTGAAAAAAGTCTATACTTTTAAATATATTAAACTGTGAATCTAATAATATCTGTCTATGCTGTAATAGTTCTTTAACTATATTCTTATGAAATATTAATATAATAGTATAGATATTTGTTAAATACTCTTTATAGGTGCTTATAATTTTTTCTACATTGCTATAAATCTATTTAAACTCATTTTTGCATTATAAGTTACTTTAAATTTCTTTTAGACTCTCTCAGATTTCTATCAAAATTTAAATTCTATTTAACAGTCATCTCTAACCAAATTGTTATTATTATATGAACTATCAAAATAGAAATTGGTAATCTTATGTCATGAACATTCTAAGTCTTATCAGGAACATCATGGATACAGGAGTGGCACTGGTACCATTGAATCAGATTGTGGACTTATAGAGTTAGGGATAGTATGTATGACTTGACAAAAATGAACTGAATATGAAGATAGATAGCATTTACTATAGGTGAGTAGGGGTTAGAGCAAGAGTTCGTGCAATCAGTGCTTTCAGCACTGAGAGAGCAAACTATAGTAACTTAATAAATCATCTATACTCCAGTTAAGGTAACAGTCTTAGCTATCTATATAACTACCAAGTAGTTTAATCAGGAAGTAATGGACTAACAGAAAATACTACGACCTACAGACACAGAACCGTAGATTATAAGAAGAGGACCAGGAGAGCTAAAGGATATTTGGTAGCTGAAGAACACATCAGCTAGATGTAGTAGATAGCTTGGGTATGAATGGAAAATTAGAAGTCATGATAACTCAGGTTTCATTATTGGACTTAGTATAAGTCAAGAGTAAGTTACGTTGAGAAAAGAACACATCAAGTGGTATGAGTCACCCTGTAACGATCTGACTCTGATGAGGTCTCGTCTTCTAGTTTATCTTGGTGTTCAGGTATATAGCGTGGTGTTCTTTGAGTAACCGTGAGACAATTATGTTAGTCTTGTATACTGGGATAACGAAACGGTCCTACTGCAACTTATATCAAAAGATATCTTGAGCGATGGTTCTTGGTACAAAGCTTATATTGCTAAACTAACAAGACTTTCAGTGAAGAGGAAAGGAAAGACGCTTTCCCTGAGATTCCAATGCTATATTTATAGCTGCCTCTTCATTGATCTCTTGGCTACCTGCCAACGGGTAACTTATACCATTTGGGGTGCTTTTTCCTTGGCATGACTCACATCCGACTCATGCCGAGTCTACTAATGAAACCTGAGTCATCATGACTCATACTCTTCATCCATACCTGAGCTGCCCACTATACCTAACTGACGTATCCTTTAGCTGCCAAGTGTTCCTCAGCTCTCCTAGTCTGTCATCCACGACCAACTGTTGTCTGTCCGTAGGTCGTGATGGTTCCTGTTGGTCAGTCGCTTCCTAGCTAGACTCCTTAGCGGTACTGTGGCTGGCTGAGGTCGTTGCCTTGACAGGGGTGTAGGTAATTTACTGAACTGCTGCAGGTTGCACTCTCAGCGCTGAGGGCGCTAATTACGCGAACTCTTGTTCTGGACCCCACGTCCCTACGGCAAGTACTGCTCATCCTCGTATTCAGTTCATCCTTGCCGAGCCATCTGTGCCATCCATGTTTCATAGGCTTGCGATCCAGTCCAATGGTTCCAGCGCCACTCCTGTGTCCGTGGCATTCCTGATGAGGCTTAGGTTGTCTGTGATACGCCCATTAGCAAGTGACTAAGAGATTAGTGAAGAGGTAACTATAAATATAGCATTAAGATCTTAGGGAAAGTATCTTTCCTTCCCTCTTCACTGAATATCTTGTTAGTTTAGCAATATAGCTTCGTATCAAAAATCATCACTCAAGATATTTTTTGATATAGTTGCAATAGAACCATTTCGTTATCTTAGTATACGGGATTAATATACTTATCCCACGGTCACTTGAAGAATGCTTCACCATGTACCTGAACACCAAGACAAACTAGGAGACAAGATCTCATTGGAGTTAGATTGTCATATCTTGGTTAATTGTACAATAATATATTAAACTTTATTATACATATATATATAATTTGCATATATCAATTGAGTCATTACTGCAAGAAACTGAGAAAAAATGCCAAATCTTTGCAGCTGGTGAAGTATCAGGCAAAGGTTGAAATGATAAATGAGATGTGGTATTAGTATAATATAGATGAAAAATCGTGTAATTCACCCATAAAAATATAAGCTGCCGAAGCGTCGATGAGGTCATAGCGCGTTACGTATTTATGGGTCGCCGTAGAAGATGGAAATGCTACATAGGTCCCTCCCAGTCCGCCGTACATCAAAGCGCGGGAAACGAAACACTCCCGAAACCACCTCATCCCTTGCCCTCGGCCACAGAACACCAAGAAAAAAAAACCCGTTCATCCCATCTCCCACCACATCCCAATTTCCAATTCCTTTCCTCTCCTTCATTCCACATTCCCTTCATTCTCGAGTCCGGTACTCTCAAAGCGAGAAACACAATTCCACCAACCCTCCACCTCCACCTCCACCCTCAACCCACAACCTACAATGTCCCCTTCCTCACACCCCAACCCCTGGTACCACCCCCTAACCCTCGACCTCCTCCTCCACGTCCTCCACCGCACCTTCCTCCACCCATTCATAGCCTGGCTCCTCCCCCTCTGCCTTCGCGCCCAAGCCACCCCCCTCCACCACCCCTCCATCATCCTCACAACCGTCTACGCAACCATCCTAACCCTCCTCGCCCTCCTCTCCCACCTAAACCAGCGTCTCGCGTTTGGGTCAGCAAGGAAGGTGGAGTTAGAAGATGAAGTTGTTGTTGTAGTAGGGGGGAGTGGAGGGGTGGGGAGGCTGGTGGCGGGGGTTTATGCGTTGAGGGGTGTTGGGGTCGCGGTGTTGGATTTGGTGGAGCCGGAGGGGGTGGAGGGGGTGGGGTTTTATAAGTGCGATGTTGGTTCCTGGACTGAGGTTGCGGAGGCGGCGAAGAGGATAGAAGAAGATGTATGCCGTCCACCCGATTGACTGAGTGATTGGCTGGGCTCGAAGAAACCTCACTGATATTTTGGCCACCTAGCTCGGAACGCCGACGGTGTTGATAAACACTGTAGCCCTCGCCCACGGCCTCCCCCTCCTCTCCCTCTCTCCAACCCAACTCGAGTCCTCCATCCGAACAAACCTCCTCTCGACATACATAACCCTCAAGACTTTCCTCCCGCGTATGCTAGCGAGCGAGAATGGAGGGACGGTTGTCACAATCTCCTCGACCCTCGCGCAGTTACCGTGCGTGAACACCACCGACTACGCGCCCACAAAAGCAGCACTCACGCAATTACACGAGTGCGTACGAGCGGAACTAACAGCCCGTCCAGACGGCTCGAAAATAAAAACCCTATTATTCACCCCCGGACAAATCAACACCCCCCTCTTCGCAGGCGTGCAGACACCAAGTCCATTCTGGGCTCCAGAATTAGAACCGAAAGACCTAGCAGCCGATATCGTGAAGCGAGTGGACTCTGGAGAGAGCGGGGAGTGGGCGGGGCCAGAGTACGCGAAGTGGCTTTTCCTGTGGGGGGTTTTGCCGAAGAGTGTGCAGGGATTTGCGAGGTGGTGGGCGGGGATGGATGGGGCTATGATGGGGTTCCGGGGGCGGAGGGGCGGTGCCGCAGAGATAGCGAGGGAGGAGAAGTGAGGTGGGAAAAGGCTGAAATCCGGTTTCTTGGAGGGGATTGTATGAATATCTTGAAGATACCCCGAGTGGCTTTTTTCTGGGCGGGTTGGGGGGATGCGTAGCATTGATATGCTGTTTCTCGTTAGGAGGGTGGGTGGAGGCTGTGGGAGGCGGGGGTAGGGTTAGAGGCTGCCTAGGGGCTGCAAGCTGTATAGTAGATGGAGGTAGCTCATTGCAGGCAATTTTTCTTGTCTATTAGGAACATTCCAAGCGCGGCGGTGAGTAGCACAAAGTGAGGACGAACAAAAATGCCAGTCTATAAGCTACACAGAAAGTTCCTCTCCCACCGGCAACCATACGAACGAAAATGCTAGAACGTGCGATAAGCTAGGTCTATCATGTTTCCCTCCTTCCACCTCTGCACACCCCCTCCCCATTCACCCCACCCCTCACCGCGCCCTACTCCAACAAACTCGCCTGATTCAAATAAAGCACATCCACAACGCCACTCAACCGCTCAATAGTCTCAAGCGCAGCATCATATCCCCTATCCCTCTCCATCTCCTCAAAGATAATCAAACACCCAGCCCCCTGGTCCAACACCCCCACAATAACCTTATCCAAAATCATCTGACTCAACTTCCTCTCCACCTGCCCCTCATCTAACCCCACCATCTTTGCCACATGCGCGATTTCCACCCTACTGAACGGTTCCACAACTTTAATCAGGTTTTGCTCCAACATGGCATCGTACAGCCTGCGGAGGTGATTGCGGACGAACGCATCGGAACCCAATTCATAGCGGTAGTCGGAGAGAGCTTTTTCGTATTCCTCGAGAGAGCGGTTCGCGTGCGCGCGAGCGACGGCTTTCATGGCTTCGAGGGGGGTGCCGGCGTGTTTGAGGGCGGGTTTGGAGGCCATTAGGGAGGTGACGTCGTCGGGGAGGTTGAGCATGATTTTGCAGAGTAACATGTATTGGAGGGCCGACTGGGCTTTTTGCGGGGTATCCTGGGACGTGTAGCCTTCGAGAGCCTCGATGAAGTAGGAGTACGCTGTGTTGAAGTCTTTGTCCTCCGCGTGTAGCATCCCAGATTGCATGTCCAGTCCCGCTTGCAACAGCGGGGGGGTATACACCGATGCAGCGGAGGTGCGGGCGGATGTCAATGCAGCGCGGGCTTTGGCGAGGTTTCCAAGAGCGTGGTAGACGCGGGATTCGAGGAGTTGGACTTCGACAAGGACAAGTTTGTCGTCGAGGCGTTTGAGTTCTTTGAGGAGGGAGTTGATGAGGGTTAGGGCGTCGTAGTAGGATGCTTTTTGCATGTAGAGCGATACGAGGCGCGTTTCGAGTTGTTGGCGGAGGAAACCTCGTCGTTCGGAGATCGCCCAGTCGATGCAGGATTTTGTTATTGAGATTTGAATGTCCACTGCATTGGGGATTTGGGCGCAGAGGTCGAGGAGTTGGCGGACTGATGGAGAAGGGATTAGTCGGTGTTTGAGAGTGAGATAATGGGGGTTATTGATGGTTATATACCTAGCTTTGCGGTCTTTGCCCTTGCGAAGGAGGAGAGAGTGTCACGGCTCGTCTTGACCAGGTCCGCAAGTTCAGCTGCTTTCCTATTTGAAGATATTATCAGAAGAGATACAAATCATCCAGAATATAGAAAACACACTTCTGGTCTCTGTACAGCTCTCCAAGTCCCACCAGCGCTGTTTCGTACTCCTTGAGGGCAGCTTCATTCATTCCAGGCACTTTTGCTAGGTGCTCCTTGTAAATGGCCTCCGCTTTCTTTGAGTCAGTCTTACCCACTTCTTTCGCCTCTTCTAGGCTCTTTGGTACCGTAGGCGCCATCTTGATGTATTTGAATGATGGATTGAAATATCGGGGTGGAGATGTTGGAAGGCGGAAGTGGTGATGTTTAATCAGAAGATGAGGCTCTAGGCGAAAGAGCTTCACGACGGACCAGCTCAAAAGAAGCTAGTGCTATCACGTGAGGAGTTTTTTGACCACCACCAAAATTTCAACTTATCGTCAATTTGATTTTTATTCCTCTAGTGGTAACGATCAAGACATAGAGTGACTTTTGAGCAATTATGGTCTGTCTTGCTCCCCTCTAGATATTCGGATATATTGTTTGTACGTACTAACACTTATAAACAGAAAATCAAAGCTCTTTCCCGCTCGAGTGCCTCCCACCAAACCCCCGGCTCTAGCGTATCTCGACAGCCCCGCAATCTCGATCCTGCTCTCCATCCCTTCGAACGAGCACGAGAATATACACGAGCCCTCAATGCCACCAAACTCGAGCGTATGTTTGCGGCGCCCTTCATAGCCCAGCTAGGAAATGGTCACGTTGACGGCGTCTACACAATGGCAAAAGACCCTCGCTCGTTGGAGAGATTCGCCAGCGGGAGCGGGGACGGAATGGTGAAAGTGTGGAACTTGGTTAGCAGAGAAGAGACATGGAACGCCCAAGCGCACGACGGCATCGTCAAAGGGATGTGCTGGACACAAGACCAAAAGCTCCTAACCTGCGCCAGCGACAAGACAATAAAACTCTTCGACCCTTACCACACCCCTTCCTCCACCCCACCTCTAGCAACCTACCTCGGCCAAACAGCCTTCACATCCCTCTCTCACCATCGCAGCCTTCCCACCTTCGCCGCCTCCTCCAACGTAATATCCATCTACGACCTCTCTCGTCCATCCTCTACAGCTACACAAACCCTCCACTGGCCCACCTCCCACGACACAATTACAACCCTCTCCTTCAATCAAACCGAGACCTCAATCCTCGCGACCACCTCAACAGACCGCTCCCTAATTCTCTACGACCTGCGGACGTCCTCTCCGCTCACAAAAGTAATAATGCGATTAGCGTGCAACGCAATATCCTGGAACCCAATGGAAGCCTTCAACTTCGCCGCCGCGAGCGAAGACCACAACATCTACATCTTCGACATGCGCAAAGTCTCTCGCGCGCTCAACGTCCTCAAAGACCACGTCGCAGCCGTCATGGACGTCGAGTTCTCTCCCACCGGCGAGGAGCTAGTAAGCGCGAGTTACGACCGCACCGTCCGGCTATGGAATCGTAATGAAGGACACTCTCGAGATATCTACCACACGAAACGCATGCAGCGGTAACCCCCCCCCCCCCAAAAAAAAGAGAGCCTCTTTTCAAGCAAAAGCAAACCCACTAACTCCCCACAGCGTCTTCTCCGCAAAATTCACCCCCGACTCCAAATACCTCCTCACCGGCTCCGATGACGGGAACATCCGCCTCTGGCGCGCCAACGCATCTTCCCGCTCCAACATCCGCTCCGCGCGCGAACGGCAGGCTCTGGAATATAACGACACTCTAAAGGAACGGTATAAACATATGCCGGAGATTAGACGGATAAGGAGACATCGACATGTACCGAAGCAGGTTAAGAAGGCGGGGGAGATTAAGGCGGTTGAGGTGAAGAGTTTGAGGAGGAGGGCGGAGAATGAGAGGAAGCATAGTAAGGGGGGGAAGAAGAGGGTAGGGGAGAGGAAAAGAGGGATTTTGGCGGTTGAGGTGTGAGGTTGAAGGGGGGTGGTGCGGGGGTATAGAGGTATTGCATCAAGGGCGGGCGTTTATGGGCGAAGTCATGTACGTATTATCTAGCATCCTGAGAGAGGACGGTCGTGAGAATGAAATTTTTCTGCTAAGAATGGAAAGTGGTATTTGCGTGATGTCTTTTGGGTTAGGCCTAACCTCCTAATAACCCCTACTTCTATCTACTGCCAAAGTGTTGTAGAATCGAGTGTACGAGGGCAAAAGCTAGGTAAGGAACAACTCTATTGAAAGCGACTGCTAACTACTTGCTACATAGGATTCTAGCCGGCTTATATGCTGCGGCCAGCGGTGCTCAGGCCTTCGGGCCATGGCCGGAAGGCCATGGCTATGCCAGAAGCCTTTGGAGCCGATGAGAGCCTCCGGATCGTGGGCTTCCGGGCATAGCTAAGCTGGAAGCCTCTAGAGCCTGTGGCAGCACTGCCAAAGGGCAGCGCGCGGGCACCAAACACAACACAAAGAAACAGCGCCCGCCTGCCGTCTAAGGCAAGACTTGTCGATTTGGATTCTAATCTTTTTTCGAATTAAACTCTTTTTTCTCCTTGCTGTTAAGCACTTTGCTTGGAAAATCGGCTGCGAGGATAAATGGTCGGTTATGTCACCGCCACCACAGGGCCTGACTCATCGCCGTCTGGGTGCACACACTAGCGAGTCTCATGTCGAGACGCATACATTGTCCGCGGCTGCTGGGTGTAGGTCGTACGGGTACTCTTATCTTATTTGCAGAGAGGGGGACTGGGTATAAACATATGCGGGGTATTAGACGGATAAGGCCGCATAGATGTGTTGAAGCAGGTGAAGAAGGAGGGGGAGGTTAAGCCGGTTGAGGTGGAGGGTTTGAAGGGGTGGTTGCAGCGGTCTAAGTAATTTCAAAAGTAGTAGTACGCGAGTCATTACCCCTTCTTCCTGAGCAGTGGTTTCTAAGGTTACGATATATACCAGAGAAGCGTGTACGGGGGAATGAACACTAGAATAGCGCACAGCGTGCCTGTCCGAGAAGCAGACTGGTAAGCTTCTTCCCAAAGCTAATCTAGTTCTCAAACCCAGACCGGCATTGATCGCTAGGTGTGTAATTGTCGGCCGAGAAGCGGCATATCTGCAGACTTAATCATGAACGCATGCCGTCTTTTCTTAGCCAGTCGTTACCTTCACTGTGCCCATCAACCCGTAGTGATCTGTAACCCACATCAAAGCGTCTGTCTGTATCTCCTTGCATTCCTCTCTCACCTCTTCCTTTTTGCTTTCCTCAATCTCCTCACCCATAGCTATCCTCTCCAACCCCTCAACATCAACACCACCACAGAACATCACCTTATCCATCCTACTCGGGCCATATCTCTTCATTGCATACTCGCTGCTCTGGTAACCCCATGTATACCCTTTTTCGCTGTCTTCCTGACCACCTAGAGCTAGATAGGCATCTGTGAGGTTGTTCTCAACGTGTAACGTCCGATCGAAGGGCTGAATGGCATTGAAATCACCAGCCACAACTCCTCCGTGTACGCTAGGAGCGTGCAGTTGCGCCGCGCAGTCGACAACTTGATTTGACCGTAAAGTGGTGGGCCGGACGGGAAGAGACTCAAGATGCGTGTTGCAGAGACGGATCTCCGCATCCCTCAGCCCGCCGCTGCCGTCAGGTGCAGCGACTCCGACGTCGACGAAGAGGCCATCCCTTCCAAATTCCGACTTAAATTTAACGCGAAACACGTTCTTCACACGCAGATCTCTGTGGACAAGCGTCGCCGTGCCGTGATGTTCGGCGGGCCAGTTCTCACCGTTGATGTCTGTGATGTTGAAGTTCTCCCGCACCCATGACGCTTCGCAGATCTGCTTGAGGCGTTCAGGGGTCATTTCTTGGAGGAGTATCACGGCTGGGAGAGACGAGGGAATAGTGGAGGTCAGTTGTTGCAGGTATCGCAATGCGGCTTCCATGCGGGGGACCATGCCAGGAGCGCCTATGTCGATGTTCCATGTTATGAGCTTGAGCTCTGTAGGCTTTTGCGGAGATGGGAGGGCCGCTACTGGTGAGGGAAGATCACGAGAGGAGATCCACCCGCCGTTGTGGAAGCTGTAGTATGGTTGAAACTTTGGGCTTTGGGAGACATGGGCCATTTTTCTGGCTGTTTTGCTCGTGTTTGCAGAGTCTGGGCCAACCGCCGCAGTAGTTGCGGTCAGGAGCAAGCGTTGTTAGGAGTATGAACCGTCTCGTGCGGGGCAACGCTGTGTCTGTAGAAAATTGCCGCCAAGCATCTAGTGTGCGCTTGGTGAGGGGCAATACTCCCAATAGCCAACAAGCGTCCTAAAGAAACTCCGCTCAGTGGCTGGGAAGATGCGCACTCCCATTGATGCAGGTGCAATAAGAGATTTGTCTTAGCCATGTTGTCAAAGGCCTTCATTCGATACCGTGAGATTCGAGTTCTCCCTGCATACTAATTGTTAAAGTTGAGGAGATAGATAGCTACTGGAGAATTCGAAGATACGGTTCTCACCATGTATGATTAAATACTGAATATATATATCAATATAGATGACAGTAGCAAAATTTCCCATGCTTAGTTAGCACTGAGGGTCATCTATTTCTGGTCGTTATTATTAGTAATGTTGATAAGCGGAACTCTAGCGAGGCCTTATCGCAGTCGTGCTACTTTCAACCTTCAACCTCCAGGTCGCATTGTTCCTTTCCAATTGAAAACTGCATTCAATGCCTTGAGCCGAAATAACTAGACCACAATGGCCAATGGACATGAGAACCTTGATAGGTCCCGTTTCAGTCCTCTGCCAAGTACTGTGGAGGAACAGGAGCCTTTATTAGCGGACGAGGAGCGAATGGATTCAGATCTATCGCGACAACCGGCTAGCTTGCCGCAGGAGCCATGTGCAATTAATCCTCATGCCCATCTACCAGTCTACGCGACCATTCACCGGTGAGATCCCCTTTAGGATACGGTGTGCGAAATAAAGTAGTTTGCATATCCGAGACTTGGCTGCAGGCTAACTTGCTCGGAATAGCATTCGCCGAGATATTATTGCAAGCATTGGTACGAATATCTCTTGAAAGACCCTCAATGCAGATTAAATGACTGATCTGGATGTAATGCCTCGCGTGAATAGATAATTCATACAGCTTAGAACAACTCAAATCACTAAGAATGAATGTCTCCATAGTGAGACCTCTCGTTGATCGCTTCTACAACCTGCAGGATATCTCAACAGGTACCCTAACCCCTTCCGCACTTAGATATAAACTACCATGTTTATGAAGGCTCATCTCGATCCTTTGTTGATAGTGTATTGTCTACTCGTAAACCGAGTCCGGTTCCTTCGCGAGCAAACAGGCACCCATCATCAGTCTGTCAACATCACCCGAGCTCTGCTTTGCGAGGTCATCGCCTCGAAAGTCGTGCGCCGGCTCGATGAGGAGCATCCAGGTCGGAAAGGTCTACTACTGCTAGCAAATGCCCTTATCGCCGGCTTCGAACCCTTCCAAAATTGCCCAGCAGAGGTTGCACAGGAGAACACCTATGCTATCCGATGGGCAATTCAGAAGAGAGGTGGATACGAGAGGAAAAACCCTGCTCTTGAGGTGGCCATTATTTCCGAGAGTAAGATCTTTTTAAGCACTGCGGCTTGTCAGAAGGTTGTGGGTGCTATCTATATTGGACGGGTAGTCTATACGCCGACGTCTTTCATCGACATATTGCCAGATCATTATAAGCATAAGCCCATCTCACTCTATGACCCCAGGAGCGCTCCTCTGCTTAACCAATACAGGCTTATTGTGCCGCGCACACGGAATATCATTGAAGTATGCCATTTCTTCATTCTTTTGGTCCTCTACATCTTGGTCATGTCCTATCGCGAGAACGTCAGGTTCACATTCTATGAGCTCCTCTTCTGTGTGTATGCCCTGGGTTGGATACTAGAC
Source organism: Nothomitra cinnamomea (assembly GCA_022345685.2). Lineage (NCBI taxonomy): Eukaryota > Fungi > Ascomycota > Geoglossomycetes > Nothomitra > Nothomitra cinnamomea. Next base: position 79,463 of record JAJDMX020000042.1, on the reverse strand, counting down.
CAGTTCGCTTCAATTTTAGAGCACGGATGGCTAGTCTACACCCAGAACCTCTGGTCCTTTCTGGATGTTATATTCTCCTCGATCTATTTCGTCTACCTCGGCTTCCGCATCTACGGCTACGCCCACGACGACCCCGCAGCAAGCCGACAAGCCCTCGACATTCTTTCCACCGCCGCCCCCGTGCTCGTCCCCCGCCTCGCCTTTAACCTCTTGTCCGAAAATATGCTGTTCATCGCCCTGCGCTCCATGATGGCCGACTTCACCATCCTCACCTTCCTAGCCGTCTGGTGCTTCGCCGGCTTCCTCCTCGCCATGACCTGGGTGTCCGACGGCACGCACTCCCCGCTGACCATCTCTAAATGGATGCTGTGGGTGTGGTTCGGGCTCGATGGCACAGGTATCTCGCGTGCTGTCGACTTCCACCCATACCTCGGACCTGTCCTGATGGTCGCCTTCGCCTTCCTCGGCAACACGCTCTTTCTCACCATCCTCGTCTCCATCCTTAGCAACACCTTCGCGACTATCGCCTCTGATGCCAATGCCGAGCGCCAGTTCCGGCGCACAGTCCTCACGCTTGAGGGCGTCAAAAGCGACGCCATCTTCGCCTACTCGCCCCCTTTCAACATCCTCGCTCTTTGCCTCCTCCTCCCCCTCAAATTCGTCACCTCCCCCCGCTGGTTCCACAAGGTTAACGTCTTTGCCATCCGCACCGTCAACCTGCCACTCCTACTCGCCATCTCCGCCTTTGAGCGTCGCACCCTGTGGTCCGACCGCCGCCACTCCCCCTTCCGCCATACCCGCCGCAGCCGCCCCACCTTCTGGAATGTCTCCCGCCTCTCCGTCCATGGCGACATTCAAGCCGCCTTCGACGCCGAGCCGCCGGAGCCGCTCTCCCCTACCCTCTCCGACGCCGAGGACCCGCACGGCGCCTCGTTCGTGGGCGAGGAGCCCACGCGTAAGGGCACCCGCGGAAGTGCCTCGCCGGCCGGCCGCATGCGCCGGCGCGCCGCGCGGAATGACTCCGTTGCGCCGTTTGCGGGCTTGGCGGATTTCCTGCCGGAGCTGTTGCATGAGATTGATGACCAAGACACACTCCGTAAAAGCACGTCCTCGTGAAAAGCCATCCTTGGAGAGCTGTGCGCAGAAAATATAGGCTCTAGAGCATTTTGCGAGCCGTTCTTTTCGCAGAAAGTCGTGCTTGTTTCTTGGTCAGCCCAATATTTCCGATTTTCCCTGGTGGGAAAGCTTACATTTTCCAATCCCTCTAAGGATTAGTGCTGAGCTGCACTCAGAAAATCCTCAATGCCGGAGCCATCCTTCCACTTCCCTGGGCCTTTCAGTTCCGTAGAACAAGGATTCAGTATGTACGTCGTGGGCTCCATTAGTCCCACCATGACAAAGCCAAGGCTACGGACACCGCCGCGCCTGCTTTCTACCGTGATATATTATCTTGTTCCGAACGAAAGACTCTCCAATATTGGCTACTGTATATTAGCCACCGTTATGCAAAGCCGAAACAGACTTACCAATTTCACCATCCTATCAAGATTGAGGAAGATTGTACCGCAGCTAAGCTCGCCGTGATACAGGGAGAGTTCTTCATGTAGATAAGAGAAAGCTGCTACTAGTTGTTTTCGGGTTTAACGCGAAACGCATACCTCAGACTCAGGTCTCTGTGGATAAGCGTCGTAGTGCCGCAATGTTTACCTGGCTAGTTCTCGGCATGGATATCTGTGATGTCAAAGTTCTCGCACCCGTGATGTTTTACAAAGCTCGTATCGACGTTCCATGTTATGAGCTTGAGTGCTGTAGGTTTTCGTGAAGATAAGAGGGCCGCTAGAGGGAAGACCGTGAGAGGAAATCCACCCGCTATTATGAAAGCTGCAGCATGGCTGAGCCCTTGGGCTTTGGGAAATATGGACAATTTTTCTAGCTGCTTTGCGAATATTTGTAGAGCCTGGCCAATCGTTGTAGTAGCTACAAGCAGGAGTGGGCGTTGTTAGGAGTAAGAAGCTTCATCCAATAGGCTGCTCTCAAAATCCCCACCACCTTGTGCGGGGCGGCCAAAGATCTAAAAATGCGCGGCAGCCTCACCCGCGCCTCCGTCCCGCTCGGGTGGGTGAGCGACGCCACCCTGATCGCTCGCCCACATCCCTTCGCCGCCCGGCCAACACAAGGTGTCTAATTACACCAGCCATCAGCTTACACCGCCGGTCGTACTTTGATGCAATTCCATAAACTCTGCGGCGTGCTAGAAATTTTGAAAGAAAGCTGTGCCGAAGCTCTTCTCGTAGGAAGTTCAAAACTAGAGTCGATACCATCGCCATCCTTACTCGCCGTGAAGTACCCGGCATTGCTTCCATAATTAAGCGCCGCTGTTACAGGTGACAAGTTTGGGCTTGGTAGGCTGAAACTTTGTAACCGTCTCACAGACGCGACTTGCCGCTTGCCGCTTGCCGCTTTTCCGCTGTCCCCAGACGGAGCGATTTCCGTCAGTTTTAACACATTGGGACGAAGGATACCGCGCAGCAAAGTCAGCATAGAGCTACCTAAAACCCCTACACGTATACTAATCTGTGGTTTCTGTATGGGCCGGGTGCTCATCGAAGAACTAATCTCGTGCAACGATCCCGACGCATTTTTAGCTTCCTAGAAATATGTGGGCTTGCTTGCCGTCAGGGTCAAAGTAAAACCCCTTAATAGATGGTGGCGCAAGAGTACAGGCCAAGGGATAAAGCTTGGGGTCGAGGCTATTCAGATTCGGAGGCGCCTTGAAAGGCTGAAGTACAAAAGCAGTGGTAGTAGCAAGTGTTGTCGTAACTTCAGTAGTTGTTTATGAGGGAAGTTTATCCAGTTTGTGTCGACTAACATGTTGTCGGCAAGGCTACTCTGCAGTATCTTCATTGGCCTTCGAGCCCCGATTCTAGAGAGATCCTTCGGTTTCGTTTTGGCATCTCCTCACCGTCTGGAGGTTGGATGGGGAAGGGAAGTTCATCTCTTTGGTAAATACCTAACTTATTAATTAGGGATAATTGGGGATACCCTGAGCCAGGCACGTAGCAGTTGATATAGCCGTCAATTTTACGCCATTTCTGCATTGGTTTGTACTGTCACTATTATTCGATTGAGTAGTTAAGGTGGACGCAAACTTTCCGCATGGTTATGTACTCACATGCCACGGTTTCTGGATTTAATTATTCCCGTGCCACAAAGACTTTACCGAGACACCATTATTTTAGTGCTCTAATCCTAGCCCCGCGGAGCCGCAACAAAGCATTATTTGGCTATGGAACTTCCTGGGCAGTTACCCTAATCTATGAAATAATTGCTAGCATGTTTTTGCACTCTTAAATCGGTGATGAAGGCGTGCATTGTACTTGCTCTGGCCAGCGCTCTTGCTGGTTCTGTAGGTGGACACGGTTAAAGTTTAACCGCGTTTAGGCTATCACTTAGCTGTCCTAGGCCTTGCCTCGATAGACCCAAAGTGGGTCTCCGCCATACACTCCATCGTGTCAGTCAACAAACTGGATTCATTAGCTGTTCAAAGAATGTATGTTCTGCTCGGGGTGGCTTATGTGGTATAGTGTAGGTATTGGAAAGGAACTGGCGGAATTTGGACTGGCTAAAGTCTTCGGGTCGGTGCTTCGAGTCCCAGGCGAAAGTCGTGGTAATTCGGTAAGATGCAGAGGTATTACAGCGGCAAATAAAATTAAAAATCGTGGTATCCAAGTAATTATCCCTATTAGATACGCTACGAAAGGAAAAGCCTTTATGCAAGTGGAGTTCTGTAACCACGGACAGGAAGCCCAAAATACTGCAGCTCAATAATTGTGTGTTTGGCCGTTTTGCTGCTTCCAGAGGTGAGGGCATATGTGCACCCGTTTAGGACAACCTTTCATGCTTTCTATCGCTTCCACATCCATGCTCTTAGCAACTACACGACTAACACCGATATGCGATCCGCTGTTTGTGGTGTTTTCTAGCTTTCCATAAAAAGAAAGCCGCTGAGTCCTTGCAGCGTGGGATTTCTGAGGTATGATGGTGTTTACTGACTAGCCTTTGAAGCTCATATCGATATCTGTAAAACTCCGTAAGGAAGTGCATTGCGAGGGTGAACGGCGAGATCGGGGATATTTACCGAGGGGATCGCTGGAACCCGTTTGGTACCGCGCATTGATGTTAAGCTCCTTCAGATCCGCCTGGCCAACAAAGGAAAACTGTGGTCCTAGCTCTCTCTGTGGCTCGATAAGTCTCATATACGTTGCTTCCTTCTTGGAGATGATACTTCTCGAAAAGCTGCTGCGACCGACCTCTGCCTCGCTTTTGAAAATGACGGTGAAAGGTCCGTCATAAGAGACGATGACAGCAAATGCGACATGATGCGGCAGTCCCCCCTTGACTAATTTGTTCTCGCTAAGCGTCCACCAGACTCTGAAGGGCTTTGAAGGAGGCCGTGTGCAGCCTTGAATGGTTATCTTGTGGTCTGCCATGTAGCTCCTGGTAAGCGAGGCGGAAGCATTTACCCCAAGCATTGCTTGGGCCATAGGTATTCCGGCTGCAGCTCCTACAGAGAGTCCCCATTTCCCCTCCTCCCGCGTGATTTCCCTACCAAGAAATGTAGGAGCGAACGACAGGATTTGTGGAGTGGAAGAGTACGGCAAAACCTCTTTCTGACCTTGGAAAGATATTTCAAAACGTGCCGACTTGAAGCGGTATTTGTCCGGTGCGTACGGCTGGAAGACCGTGTCGCAGATCATAATTACAGCATTCGTTTGATCATAGATACCACTTTGGATGGTCCGTATCCTGGTGACCATGTATGACTCGGAGATGGCCAGCTCAGAAATTCCTTCGCCTTCGTTGACTTCCTCAGGGCCGGCAGCTAGAGTAGAGAAACTTGAGCCTAGAACCCGGCGTTGATTTTCGAGAGGTTCGAATTTGATCGTGATTTCTTCTAGAGGATCCATCAGATGCGGGTATCGGCGAGTTTGGGTGGTTTAATCCAGGGATGAGGTTCGAGAGAACGTGGTTGAGAGTCGGCTTTAGGTGGGGAGTGGGGAATTCTGGAAGCGGTCATTCTTACGTAATCCTCCATTTTTCCTCTCGCACAGTTTTCGCCAATTCGATCCCATCACCCTGTACGTGGGGGTGCTTCTTAGCCTGCAATATTAGAATTCCTTACCCCCGAAGATCAGCCCAGGGTAGTAGAATATGCGAGAGAATGGCCCTGTGCAACATCTATGAAGGCCACCTTCTCGGCAATGTTACGAGCGAAGCTGATCAACGCACCTTACTAAGGGCGGCTCAGTTTCAATGCAATGGGAAATTACAGGAATCTCTTATTGAGTACGACAACCTGACCGAGGCATCTCGAGGGCTTCCAGGAGTTACTGTCTACAAAGTTCGATTGATGCTTTTTAAAGGGGACTTTGGAAAAGCTCTATTTTGCCTGGAAGCAGCCATCGACACTGATTCGGCTTTCCACTCTTCTCCACTTGATGCGCTACTGATATTGATGAGACACTTTTGCTGTGTGTATGTCGATCTCACGCTTCAAGAGGCAGTGGAGGCGGCGCGTGAGGTACACAAATTTTGGCTAGTGACGACGGAAATAGTGAACTATACGGATACCTTCGTCAGTGAACTCGATCCCCCGTCCTTGGGCCCTGCCTGCGCTCTTTTGTGGCTATGAAAAATGCTCAGTATCCTCCTTTGCAGGTATTACTGGAATACTACTATCAATGCATCATCAAATTCAAGAATCTTCTCCACGAGCGTATTGTTGTTGAGAATGAGACTGCTCAGGTCTTGAGGATGCGAAGACGTGAGCTGTATACCCATCTAAAATCACGAGCCCGACACCTCGAGGCACTTGAGGTAGCGAGAATGGAGATAAACGTTGGGGTTTCAGACGAGGATAAATTAAACCTGCTCAATGGCTATTTGGAACTGTACGGTAAGCTCTAACTAGGTAAAGCTCATTGATACTTTCTTAGCTCATCTGGAAGTATCTAGACAGTGCTATATCTGGTTATGATTCAGACCGTTCTTTCAGGAAAAATTTTTACGAAGAGGGGAAGCTAATGTCTGCTGCTCACGTCTATCTCGCAATTGGGAAGGTTTATCGTGATACCGGCCATATAAAGGAAGCCTTGCAAAGTTTCCGAAAGACACACGAGCTGTTTCAGGAACGCCAGTCTATAGACGGAAAATCTCTCGCTAGTCTTCAGGTAGCGATTCTAGACAAGGCCGCTATGGTTAGTCCTGCTCGCACTTGTCAAGAGCTTCAAGACTTGGCAGAAATTCTTATAGCCTGCGAGGATTGGATTGGAACAAACTCTGCCATGGCAGAGCTCTCCGAGTTGCGGCAAAACGGCCCTCCTTCTGAGCATACAGCATTTCGAAGCACTCAATTGGAGATTGAGCGCATCTACGGCCAAACCAAGAACAGCTTCGTCTTCTGGCACATGCAGATGCAAGTTTGGATGTTAGAGTTCCAGAAGCCGACCTCCTTTGGCAAGGGTATCGAGATGTGCAAGAGCTTCTTCAGGGACAATCCGAAATGTTCGATCCGTTTGTTCAAGGACTGCTTTGCAACTATGTTAAGCATCGCATATCAAGGGCTAGGGGATGAGCCACGAGCGATAAAGTGGGCGGAACGATGTCTTGAATTCACCGAAGAGGCAGGTGATCCCCGCTTAGTAATTGCCAACAAAGCAGCTTTAGCTGGTATACAAAGAAAAATGTGGAAATCGGAGGGGAGGGAAAAGATCTCGCAGGGCATAGTGAATCTGGACGCTCTGTTTGATGAAGGCAACAGGGAGAGTGAAGGGGAACGAGTTGCTGAGTGTGATGTTCTAGTTTCTATCGCAAATTATTTGGCAGACCTTTGGGCTGCTAGTGCAGAGACCGAAGGTATTGGAGTTGCCGAACAGGAGGGCTGTTTGAGGAATGCGTTGCAGTGGATCGAGCAAGGGCGGAGCTTCCTTCCTGACGTCCGTGAAGACAACAGGAGAACCTCGCGAGCTGCGCTAAACTTTGTGGAGGCAAGAATTTTTCAACAAATGGGCAAGGCACTGGAAACCATAAGATTGTGTGAAACGCTACTAGACCCTTCGGAAACAGGGCCTACTCTCACTCCCGGCGAAAATGCTGATATGCAGTATCTGTTGGCGAACGCGCTGTTCTCGCTTTCATGTACAAATCCATCGCTATCGACGTTTGAAAAAGCCAGAGATATGTACTTAGTGGCAGTATCCACGGCAGAGCGGTTAGGGGACGTTTTCATGGCAGCCCAGTGTCTCAAGTCATTAGTAAGTATGTGCGACATGTGGCGACAAAGCTCCATCGAAACCACCTATACCACCTCTGAAATCCTCGACTGGATCAAACGCTGGGAAGACATCTGGGAAGAGATCCGCAGCGAAAGCTCCGTCTTCCGTGGCTTAAAAGGCCTGCAGGTTCGTCAACGTATCAGGGAGAAAAACTCGGCGACACTCTACATGATCGCCATTAAGCTCTGCATCGAAGAAGGAGACAATCCCCAAGCCTGGGAGTGGGTGCAGAGAGGAAAAGCACGGGCCGTGGCGGATTCTTTGGGTTTAACTCGTACTCTCCCTTCGTACATGTTACAGGAGCTTCCAGAAGAAGCTGTCAGTCTCATTCATCGAGAAGAGGCTTTGTTGGACGAAATCGATACTACCCCTGGGGCTCGCTACCACCTACGCTTAGAACACCTCCAATTGCGAAGACAAATGAACGGACGTCCGGATCTCCGCGCCATTCAAGCGGTTCGGCATGGCGGGCATTTGAATCTCGGAGAACTGGGCTCCATGTTTAGGGGGTATGAAAATGTTGTTTGTGTTGACTGGGCGGAGTTGGAAGGAGAGTATTGGATCCTGACGGTACGTCCAGGGGAGACTCCGCGGTGTTTTGCTACTGGGGTAGCGGTGGGAACGGTGAGGGACTGGATTGATGTTTATCTTGTTGGGGAAGATAGTATAAGGAATCTTGAGGATGCGACAGTTGAGGACACATTGGCGTTGGAGGGGCTTGTTGCGCCGCTTGGGCAGAGAGACGTGACGACGGACAAGGACCTGCTGGTCTTCGTTCCCACGGGCTTCCTTTGCAGCATCCCACTCCATGCCCTGGACATCTCAGCTGACGGCCTGACACGTTGTATTCTTGAGCGTAACCCCGTCGTTTACAGCAATTCGTTAGCGATCCTCCGGCAAGTCCTGGTTCGTTCCCAACACCTAGCCTCTGCAGGAGGAGAAAGAGGAAGAGGTAGCTGCTTCAGAGCTGCTGTCTTCGGAGATCCCACTCCAGGCGAAAAAGTCGAAAGAAAAGTGGTTTCCGCAGTCGGTACCTCCTTAAACGCCGACATGTTCCTAGGAGAAGATGCAACAGCAGAATCATTCCTTCGAACCATGACATCCCACAACCTGATCCACTACCAAGGCCACGCAGAGTTTTCATCCACCAACATCCTCCAAAACGGCGTCCTGAAGCTCCACGATCATCAAGTTAACATCCACAGTCTCTTCGACACCCCCGTACAAAGGTCCCCACATATCTCCCTCGTGGCATGTCAATCCGGCCAGCAGAGGCTTTCCGTCGGGGACGAGCCAATAGGATTCCTTACCGCATTAGCAATTGCGGGCGCGGGTTCGGTTCTAGGGACGCTATGGGAATTGGACGATATTCACGCGAGCTCGGTGTTTACGAAACATTTCTATGAGGATTTGGCCACTTTTATCGGAGAGGGGAAACGGGGTTTCGTGTTTCCGTTGGCGATGGCGCTTAGGAAGGCAGTTTGTGCTATGCGAGAAAGATCAGATACGGGAAATCTGTATCATTGGGTGCGTATGACCATCATCTGGGTTTTTAGGGTACTTTCGTGAGGTGTGACGTAGCTAATGATTTCTATTGTTGTTGTCATAGGCTCCTTTCATTCTTTATGGATCTCCGTGGCTTCGCTTTCAGCCCTAATTCCTAAAAACTGGGGCGTGTACTTGCATGTATCAGAATATTCGAGAGGTCGAGAGGGTGTTTGACGTGGGATGAGAGATTACCGCATTCCTTTAGCCATGTTTTGACAGTAGAATTTTCTTGTGATGGAGGGAGCCGTCGGGTTGCAAAATCCTGGTTCCTGAGATAATAGCCATAGGCCTTCTCCAACTCAACCATATTCTGACTAAATGCTTTATGTTGTGAGTAGTGCCCGTGTGTCGCCTGTGTTTCAGATAGATGGGATTGTAATCGCGAACGCATGATCTATGCGATGATTGGAAGCTGCTGGTTCCAGCTCCTATCCACTCTTTTTTCGCACTCTGGAGAGTGCCAATAAGTGCCTATAAGTAAGGGGCAGCGCCTCGTAGCTAGCTAGAGATATATATGCTCAATACAATTGTTTTATGCCCCCATCGCCCGCTGCTCCCTCTCTAACACTTTACCAATCGAAGTTTCCTTGTACATATAGCATAAAAAAGTTTCGACACAATAGCATAATTGCGCAATTTTGAGCATAAACGAAATGAGCAAAAAATCTCTGTAAGAGTTTGCAGAACCGCAGCCAGCCCTTAGGCTAGCCCGCCGTCAGAGAAGCTCGGGGTTTCATGAACAATGGCCGCTCGTCCGGCTCCGGATCCTGTTACGACATTACTTCTCATCCGCCAAGGGGAGTGAGAAGAGTCTCGTCAGTAATCAAGGCGAGCGCATACCCCGTGGGCACGGACAGGCTGAGGCTGCTGACAGCCGGTCGAAATGTTCCGAGGGGAACATCTGTGACTCCGAGCTTGGGCGGGTGCTGAATCTGCGCACTCGAACGTGGGCTTGGGCCATATCCATCCGGGGATCGCTTTGCCTTGATGTTCTGGACACTATCTCCCATCTGGGGTCTCCACGTTGGCGTTCGCACCACCATGCACAGCGCATCGGCTCTCCATGCCATTTCCAGCTGGGTTTTGGAAAACTTCGCATGCCGCAGAATCCCCACAGCGCTTTTCGCGACCCCAGTAGTTGGGAAGAGCGTCGTAAGCAGGAAAAGAAACGTTACGAGAATCGGAGTTCCCAGGGGCAATTGCACTATTGCGGCATGCGATACATAATTCCCGAGATAGAAAACGGCAATGTCGGTCTATTGGGTCGGGGTGCAGAGTAAATGCGGATCGCCATGATTGGACGTGCCCTGGGGAGCCGAAATGGTGTTGTTCACGATGGGCGGCGCTGCCAAGGAAGGCCGCGGACGCGAAAACAACAAGATTATGGCCGGGAGCGCTGGCGGGAAAAGGATGCGGTTAGAGCACATCTTTGCAGAGACCTGGCTACGTTGCAGACACACGGCTGACCCTTCGGTCGAGCACGGTGGGGCGTCACTGCCTTGAAGTATCCCCATCAACCAGTGACAAGACCTTCCCATCTAGCCCCCACCTCGGATACATTCGCGGAGGGACTTCAACCTGTGCCACATCCGCATATGCACAACACCTGGGTGTGATTGGGGGCGTTGGAGGCGTGGAGGTCGAGAAGGAGCGGGGGTTATGGGTAGGGACAAATCAGTCGGGGGACAGATCTTAACATCCAATCAATTTTAGTCTAGATCAACATTAAATGAGGGTTAGAAGGTTAAAACAAGGCCCCACACCACCATTCCCAACATACAGATCAAATATATCAATTGTGCACCACAAATTCAAAAGAGCGGAAAATATAGGCCCCTAGAGGAATATTCACTGGCAGATAAAGGGACTAACAGTTGAAAGGGTGAGCTGATGTTGAAAAGTAAAGTGTCAGCTCGTTTCTTGAGGAATAGCCATGTCAAGGAACGAGCCAGGCGCTGCTGCGGCCCTTTGCTCTTTGGCGCATTAGAACGCCGTGAACGCCTCTCCTTGCCCGTGCACGGTCTGCATCTGTCTCCACAGGTCCACATTTTGGCCGAACCCAGGCTTGTCCCCGCGGATCGAGATGTTCGATGCCTTCTTGCGCAGACCACGGGATCCAGGAACGGACAAAGACTCGGCGCCGCCCTTCTGCTTGAGGATGCCGTCCACGACAGGACCGACGGCTTTGATGATGCCAGGTGCGGCTTTGAGGACGACAGGTGCGATCTTGGAGATTGCTGCGGACATTATGTCGAAGAAACCCTCTTCTTCGAGGATGTGCTGGGGTGCTTTAAGAGCGGCCTGCAAAGCGGCCTCGCCGAGGATGGCCCGCTGATGCAGGCCGTCCATCCCTTGGAGTACCGGTGGAGGCGCTGGGGCGTCGCCCACGTCTGCTTCGGTGAAGGCATCTTGGAGAAGGGACAAACCGTGCTTGGCGACGGCTGTAAGAACCGGGTTTTTGATGCCCTTTTTCACGATATGGGCGAAATCATCAAAGAAACCTTCAGCATTCTCACCGCCTGCGTGTCCTAGGCGAGCCGCGAAGGCGTCAGCACCTGTGTCAGCGGTAACATGGAAGGCAGGCCCATGGGGGTGACGTGGAACCTCAGGCTCTGCTCCTTGATCAAACAATCCCTCCGTCCCGTGGCTTTTGTTCAAACTGTCCAGGGCGAGCTGCAGCGCAGGTTTTGCCACTACATCCAGGATCTTGGGTGCAACGCTCTTGACCGTGGGCAAAATCCTGCGTGCCGTGCTCCAGACGTCATCAAAGAAACCCTCCTCAGCTAGCATGTGGTTGTCCATCTTCATCATGGCCGCTAGGGCGGCTTCGCCGAGGATGGCACGCTCGGCAACGCCGTCGAGCGGATCGGCACCAGGAACCACGCTTTCTGCGCCGCTGTGTGTCTCAGCAAGCTTACCGGCCGCAGAAATAGCAATGCTAGCTAGAGCAGAGACAGGTCCGCCGAGAGGGCCAAGAGCAAAGGGCAAGGTTGTCCCGAGAAGGTTTTTCGCAATGGGGCCGCCGATCTTGATCCCTTGTTTCATAAAGTCGAAGAAGCCCTCTTCATCCATGGAATGGTGTGGCATTGTGTGGCCATCGCCCGGCTTGGCGAGGCTCGTGCCACGGGCCCCATTGGTTCGCCGGCTCGGGGGACTCTTGGCAGGGGCGAAGCCTCGTTCGCGGGTGAAGGTCCCGAAAGAGCCGCTGCTGAGGTCGACCGGACCTTTGGAGACATCTGGCGTCTTTGAAGTGGGTACGGTGATATACTGCACACCGGGAGTCGAGATGTGACCGGGAAGTTGGATTGTTTGTCCATGTAGATCAAAGGCAGCGACATAATCAAGGAATGGATTCCCGTAGAGGCCAATAACAGAAGCCGAGTTCGGAGTGCCTCCATAGACATGAACGCCAATAGACACCAAATCGTTCTTGCGGAGGACCGGTGATCCAGAGTTACCTGGCCTTTTCTCAGCCTTGTAACACAACCCTTTGCTTGCAGTGACTTACCTCCAAATGTATCCATTTCATACTCTAACATTCTCCACTGGGAATCGGCAAGATTATATCTGGTGGGCAAGAACATCTCGAACATGAATGCGCCAGGCTCCTTCGTGTTCGGATCCTTCAGGTCACCTGGATAGCCAACAACTCCAAGGTCCAGGGAGCCAGAGAGTGGGGTATCGGCGAACTTGAAGGGCTTGACGTTGTCGAAGGGGCGTTCCAACAAGATGAAGGACACATCGAAATTGCGGCTTGCTTTGGCAGTAAGCCATTCTAAGGTCGTGGCGATGCGTTTCCCAGAACGGAACTGAACATTGGGGTCAGTGGTAGAGGCTTGGCCGTGGTAGCCGATGTAGGCTTTAGCCTGGACAAGCCGACCCATGTTGTGGGCCCAGTCGAAGGAACAATGCCCAGCAGTGACAAGAAGGTCGGGACGGATAAGCCATCCCGTAGCGATAGGCCATTTAGCATTGGGCTTCTGGTTCTCGTAGCGGAGGAAGAGCTTCACAATGGCTGCATCGAAAGTTAGCAAAACGGAACAGTTCTAACGAATCCAATAGCATTGCTGATCCACATACAGCGATATTTGCCTCCAGGAGCAAAGTGTTCTCTGGAGACCTGTACGCGCTCGTCATCTCCAATGACTGACTCTGCGCCAGGATTGATAAAGTTGAACGCCTCTGAGGATGGGATACTGTCGCCGGTGGATGTGAGGTCCCAAAGAGGGATAACAGTATCGGTCAATTTGTTCTTGGTGGCTGTATTTCTGAGGCCGACGAGGCCGACGCTCTCGGGGACGTGGGCGTTAGTAGTTGCAGACATGATGCGGGTTTGTATAACGAGATTCAAGAAGTTTTCGGCGGATAATGTTGTGGTTGTTGGAAGTGTAGTGCAGATTTGCTGGTATCCTGAGTTCGAAGGGTAGAGCATACCCTCTTTATATATGCCTTTGATGGCCGCAAATGCCCTACCGATGTCGCCTTTACTCATGCGCAATCACTAACCATCCCTCTTCTCCGCTAGGGGCCTCTCCGGCCTCTCCGGCCTCTCCAGAGTAGCTGGATAGCTGATTCGCCTCAGCTGGAAGATGCCAAGCCAAATGTGAAAAGATGTTCGACCACGACAGATACTGCAAGCCATTTATGCCGCTAACGTAGAGGAAATTGGATACAAAGTTAGGGCGCATGCCGTGTCCAAACCCGAAACTGCTAGTGTATGATTTCTACCGTGAGCAACTCGAAGAAGGCCATCTCAGGTAGCCACAAAAAGAATTGATACAATTGATCCTCCACATCCGCAAGAGGTCCGTGCAGAGAAGCTAGGAAATTCGACCATCTAGTAATTTTATTGGCCAAAATGAACTCGAGACCACGCAGCGTTTCTTCCGAGCATCTATCTCGTATGGGGGAGCGGTACTGTACTAGCATGGTATTAGCATCACAGCTCCTTGGGGTGAATCTACAAAGTAAAAAAAAATTTTCAGTGAAAGGCACTCGTAAATTGGTGGCACTCTACTGCGTGGCCGTGGAACGAACTGTTGTCCCCGTACAGTACCTCCCCCCAAGTTCGGAAGGAACCCTGGCTCGTTACACTCATAGAAAATGCCACTGTCTAAAATTCTCAATTGGCCTGAATAGAATTGTGAGCAGACATCGATTCCTTCTGGGCTTGAGGAGGTACTGTACCTTGGTGGCTGGAGCGACATCGGCTTGGACTTGGGCTTGGGCTTGGGTTTGGAAAAGACGACGCCGGGTTCATGAATAGATTATACCTGTAGCAAAGCCGACATGCTGTCCCCGCCTAGTCTAGCAATAGCTTCGTTAAATTCGACCAAGGGTCTGGTGACGATTGTTGAAGTAAACGTGGACTGATGCAGTCTCCGACGAAGGTTTGTCGTGATGTCGCCAAGACGACGGCCGTAGTACGGACGTAAGCGACGAGACGCCAGCCAGCCAACCAATGCCTGGAGCCTCCGCCTGGGCCTCATCACCATGTGCAGATCTGGGCGCGTCGGCGACATTCATCATCGCTGTTAGAGCTGGTGTGAAACCTAATCTCATGCGTCTCATGCAAGTGTTATTGGACGGTGCACCCGAAGGCTGCAGATTTAGCGGACGGCTCGGCTCGTCCCCGTGCAGGACGGATGGGCTTGGTCGTGTCGGCTCGCTATCCGCCTGTCAGCATGCCGCGTACCTGGTCGACGCACACACTGGAGGTACAAGGGTACAAGGGTACTCCATACAGCCACGCTAACCAGTGCAACCCGATTTGAAACGACCAGGCGAGCATTTCTACTGGCTGCTCCTGGACTATTCAGATTACTTCTCAAATTTTACTTCTGGGAGATAAGAGAGATACGTGCGGAGTACTCCGTAGCGGTAGCAGAGTAAGCACATCCGAAAATCGTGGTACACGAGTAAATAACTGAAAAAAAGAACCCTTCGAAGCACCCAACCCGCATGTTGTTGTGACTCCTTCACCTATCTCTGAGCGGGCGATCGAACGATCTATATTTCTTGTAATTCTACTGCGGATATCATTCTCCTTGGAGAGGAGTGGCTTTAGTTTCGCTAACCCGGGTGACGTTTTTTAGATGAACAAACTTTGATAGGAGTATTATTAGGACACTCTGGGCGATGAGGATACAAGTTGATACATAAAAATATGCGAGTAAGACATAAAGTAAATTACCCAGAAGGTGTGTGGGTTTTCCCTTTGACGTGCGCTGTTGCGGCTGCGCAGAGTGTCTTTCCTCTCAATGTTGGTTTTGCCTCTCGTGTGGTAGAGTAGAATCCTCCGCATTTGTGTCCCCGTCGCAAAACACTCTATCATCAATACATTTCGATGAGTAGGGCTGTCAGGAACCCATTGCTCTTTGCTCGGCGCAGATTGAATATCTTATTTTCTTGGGTCGAGTACCGTCTCAGCGCATTCCGAGACGGGTGGAGGAATACTGCCTCACCCGTCGCACGGCAGTCGATTAGGTCCACGATATTGACCCAGACCCTATTTAGCGCCTTGTTGTTCGTATACCAGTCAGCGGTCATCACCAAGCACAACTGAATACGCACCCAATACTCGCCTTTTTACACTTCGTAATTGTCTCGGGAACCGGGTCGATCTGCACCTCGCTGCACAAACGTTGCCACCCCTCAAGTCTTTGAGTTTTGTTGCCGTAGTGCACCTCGAATTCTTCCGCGTAGCACCGACTCTGCTGTTTCGAAAATTTTTTGCTGTCCTTATCCCAGCCCTCGGCCCTTGCTAGGGCCATAAAGTTGAGGCGGAGGGGAACGGTTGGATCAGGAACAAAACCGTTCCGGCGAAATTCATCGAAGTACTGGAGTTTCGTGTTCGAACTCGGCGCTGTTGGGGTTTTGCGGATAGAAGGCGGCGGCGAATGCTCCCTGAGCCATGCCGCGAACTTTTGCTGCCACCGATGGTATCCTTCGGATTCTATCTCCCATCGCATGTGCTCTGCTAGGCGGTCGAATTCTTTGGTTGGAAAGGCGGTTGGGTCATGTTTGAATCCGTTGCACTTAACCCATATATCGAAGAAGCTTGGACCGGAAAGTGATAGGGAGCCTATGTCGGGAAGAGAATATTCTGTTGTCTGGGTCGGCATAGCTGAAGGAGGTTCCTGTTGCACGCAAGGTCTTTGGGCAGTGGATGGGCGCTTTGTCAAGCTTCAACGTTGTATATCTGTTGTAAGGCCTCAACGTCAATTTAATGGACAGAGATCAAGTTGAGAAGGAAAAACCTGACTCACCGACAGAACGCGGAATTCGCCAATAGAAGCGGCGAACGCAAGACCAGTCACCGCCCAGCTCCACTCTCTGGGGATCGCGTGGGGGCATTGGCGTATTCTCACGCCACGTTGCTGCCACGCGTTTGGGTTCCTGCGCGCCGTTCTGTTCAGAAATCTTTTGTAGGTTTGATGGGCCTGCCGCGGCGATTATCCCTTCAACTGTATATTGTACCTAAGACGGCGCTACTTGACGGCTCGGCGGCGGATGCCAGTGGCTTTTTAAGCCTGTCTGGCAGAAAAATGACATCAGAACGCGAGACGCGAGAATCGACGCTGTCGATTCCCACGCGTTAGCCATGGGCCTAGAGTGCAGCCAGCCAATGCAGCTAGCAGAGGCGCCAAACTCAGTCTACTTGGAAAAAGGTACGATCCAAACGTACTGTAGCTGCAATTAAAGCTGATGTGCCGCCATTGCCTACATTTGATGCTCTCAAAACCAAGTTCCCGTTGCATTCTGCTTCTGCATTGTTGCCTTCAGATACTTGTTCTTCAGATCCGCATCAGTGAGGTTTCGCTACAATGCGAACGCGTCCTATGCAGCCGTGTGGTGTTGCTCGAGGCAGAATAATATCATTTTTGTAGAGTAAGAGTGAAGTTTCGTTTGGCCCCATATGAGTTTCCTGTCATAGCCGGCCAAGCTTCCGGTTGGTATAGGCAACCTTGGCTAGTAGGTCATAACAAACAGGCTAGGCGGCATCCGCCGCCGGCGCCTATAAGACCCCTAGAGTAGGATGAACGATATGGTTCATCAGTCAATAACTCTATTATCGCGTGTATACGTTAACTACCGCTATTGCGCTCATTGTTCGCTGGCTGAGCTGGCCTGCGGCCAGCGTTAGCCGGACCTACATTCTATACGTCCTACCGGCGAACTCCCAATCCTGAGCACCTATGGCGCCTGATTCCGCCGGCAGGCCGCCGGCCGTCACAGTGGTGGTTTTATTTTTGGTTTCATAAAATCGGACAACACTTCTGAGTTGTGGCTGGCAGCGTGTGCGGGCGAGGGCCGAAGTGAGGGAGGGAGGAGGGGTGTAAAGGGGCGGGGGAGGTGGATGGGCGGCACTGCGTGGGAGTGTATGTTGGAGTGTGGAGGATGAAGTGGGGCACGCTCATGCGAGCCTGGGTAAGCACCACCTCGCTAGCCCGGGTAAGCGTCACCTTGCTCACCATTTAGAACTGTGGCTCCAAGATTTCAGAAATGCACGGCGAGCTCGCCCCATTAAAGTAGAGTGAGAAACGCCACCCTATACTTGCGTAACCGGGGTGAGCGGGTAAGCTCAAACAGGAGTGATCGCTCCCCATATATACCAGGATATAGCCTAGAGGGAACTCTTTACGTGATCGAATTGTTTTCGGAGGCACAATTTTGAAGGCAACATTTTTGGAAGACGCTAGTAGGTACAGCACTCTGTCGATTACAGCATGAGAGACAGCCGGCGATCAACGGCACACCATGACTGCCAAGGCAGCGACACTGAACAAGCATAATGGGAAAGCTAGGGGATGCAATCTGCCGCTACGACGTTTGCGATGAAGTCATCACCGTGGACTTGTATACGCAGTATTTGTGGCTTTTGTCTCGGAGCATCGGCGTTATTACGGGATCGACGTTATGACGGGGCCTAGGTGGTTCTGGAGGCATCATCCAAGTCAGTTCTAGTAGAATCAAAGGCGGGTGCTATTGAGTTCATGAGGAGGTGGAGAGGACGGAGGCTAACGCCGTGGAACGGTTACTCTGGGCTTCGGTCAACCTACACTCTCTGGCTGAAAGACCGAGGTCTTACATAAGCGAGAAAAAAAATACGTAGTCCAATCAATGGAATGTATTTTAGTTTACTGCTATACCTACATACTCTAGCGCAACCTCTTCTGTCCTGAACCATATAAATCCAGCTTGTTGAAAGGAGGCTTCGAGAAATTAGGGAAAAGTATTCTCCATATGCTCGAGAATCCAACAGCAAAAATGTGATGTTGCATCCTAACGCACCCGGAGCTCGCGAAAGAAATAGCTGTTCAGGAGAGCCACTTCGGCGAACATCGTCAAGATGCTGTTGGCGCTGAGGATAGCCCTGATCAGGAAGCGAATTATTTTCCCCTGTTGTCTAGCCCGCATATTTCTTGCAGTCTTTAAATATTTCGATGTCGCTGCAGTTTATTCTGCGATGTATGTACAAATATCGTGCACTATACTAGTTACAATGAAGAGTGATGATTACGCGAGTGTTGCAGTATGATGCTATCCGTAGACTCAGGAACTGACACTTTGTGGTTTCCTATAATGGAGTTATGGATCCAGAAGAAACACCAGGTTGTAGGACAATAACATTTCGACGGACTGCGATGGGACTTCGAATAGTTGAAGGGCTTAGGCACGATGAACTTGAAGATCCCCGGCGAAATTTTATACTTCTGTCGGAAGGAGCTCAGTCTGCCTCTCGCGCGTTCCTCAATGCGCCAGAGAGCCTTAGAGCTGAGTATATAGCTTGCGCGGACATTTGCCTAATTTAACTTTGTCTTGTTACCTGCATATCATAGCGAAGTGAACGATTGCTTATCGTGCTGTTTAGGACAATGACGCTAGCGACACAGAACTTGGCACAATCGATACAAGAGACGACAGTGGATGTGCAAAAAGGCTTTACTAGGCTGCATCAGGAAGTTACATCCATGAGGATAGGTATTAATCACCCACCACTCAGGGTTAGAGAAGTAAGCTTATCCGTAAGCTCAGATGATCAGTGCGAAAGGATCTACCAATGGCTACTAGCGCCAGACCCGTCGCCCAGACACAATGAGGCTCGCAAGAAATGGCAACTGGCGACTGGTGCATGGTTTGTTGACAGCTCGCAGTTTGCTCATTGTTTGACAAAGCTAGACTCGTTTCCATGGCTACATGGAATCCCTGGATGCGGTAAGACAATTTTAACCTCTACGATTGTTGAAGATGTTCTCCACCACTGCAGCCTCAACCCTGCCCTAGTGGTGGTGTATTTCTACTTCGACTTTAGCGATGTTAAGATGAAGCAGCATGAGAATATGATACACTCGCTCCTCACACAGCTATCCCTAAAACACGAAAGCACTTATCGAGTACTGAAGTCACTCTTCTCTTCGTGTATGAGCGGGAACCGGCAACCGACAATCGACGAACTACGGCAACCTTAAAATGTATGGTCCAAGAATTTGATGAGACGTATATCATTATCGACGCTCTCGACGAATGCAAAGAAAGAAAGGAGCTCCTAACAAATATTAAAGAGATCGCCGGATGGAAACTCGGAAAGTTGCACATACTAGTTACAAGCCGGAGAGAGAGACATTGAGGAATCGTTTGACTATCCGATGAACATCCAAGAAAAGATCTGTATCCAGAACGCACTTGTCAATGATGACATTCGCGCCTACATTCATGGGAGGCTTCATACAGATCAGGGACTCCAAAGGTGGCGGAAGCAGTCGAAGGAGATTGAGACGGCGCTGGTGGGTAAAGCTAATGGAATGTAAGACCAATGCATCTTTCTCACACCTTTATAACCCGCAAATATGTACTTACGTATATTGCCAGGTTTCGGTGGACAGTATGTCAGCTCGACACCTTGGAAAAGTGCCTCAATCTTCCTATGCTTCAAAAAGCACTAGCATCCTTACGCGCCAGGAGCTCCTGCCCTAGCTTCTCGCATCGCAGGATACCCTTCAGTGTAAGCGTGTCGTCGTCGCCGCCAACACCGTCGCTACTACTAGGGGGAAGACTGAAACAATTCTTGGAGGCCGAAACGGATTCGCCATGGCGGACTAGGACGAGATTTATCCGCTGACCTACGACTTGGGGAGCGACCTGGCTATGGCCCACCCCTAATGCCGGCCACAAGGCGGTGTCATACCCCTGACTTTGCGCGTTACTATCAGCTCCCTTCCCGAGCAGCAACTCAACAATCTGTTTGTGACCCTTGTGCAACGCCCTCTGTAGTGCATTGCCGAAGTATCCCCCCTGCATGTTGACATCGGCTCCCTCCGCGAGCAGCAACTGGACGATCTCGGCATGGCCCATCTGTGAAGCCGCTTGCAGAGCTGTGCCATACTCCGCCCCCTGTGCGTTGACATCAGCCCCCTCCTTGAGAAGCCACTGGGCGATATCAGTATTGCCCATATACGAAGCCACCTGCAGAGCAGTGCCGTACTTTCTAGAATAACAGAGAGTGCTTTTCTTTCCATCTATATTAAATATTATTCTATATATCTGTACTTTAGTAATTCCAAGTTTATCACTCAAGATATTAAAAGATATAATTATATACTGCTTTATTGAATTTCAGTTAAAAAGTAACTCTAGTCCCTATGTGACAATCTGACTCCAATGAGGTCTCATCTCCTAGTTTGTCTTGGTGTTCAGGTATATGGCATGATGTTCTTTGGGTGACCATGAGACAGATATGTTAGTCTCATATACTAAGATAGCAAAACAGTTCTACTGCAACTATATTGAAAGATATCTTGAGCGATGGTTCTTGGTACGAAGCTTATATTGCTAAACTAATAAGACTTTCAGTGAAGAGGAAAGGAAAGACACTTTCCTTGAGACTCTAATGCTATATTTATAGCTGCCTCTTCACTGATCTCTTGGCCACCTATTAATAGGTGACTTATACCATTTGAGGTGTTCTTTTCTCAGCGTGACTTATGCTTAAGTCATACTGAGTCCAATAATAAAACCTGAGTCATCATAACTCATAACTCTTCATCCATACCCGAGCTACCTACTACACCCAGCTGATGTATCCTTTAGCTGCCAAGTGTTCTTCAGCTTCTCTGGTCCTTTCCCACGACTAACGGTTCCTCGTCTGTAGGTCGTGGTGGTTCCTGTTGGCCAGTCATTTCCTGGCTAGACCACTTGACAGTTATGTGGCTGGCTGAGGTTACTGCCTTGTGTTGTAGTTGGCGCTCAAGTGGTGCCCAAAGCATAAGGGGTGCCTGTGCACAGCTATATTTCAGTACTATTTCTGGCTTGATCATGCCTGGAAGCTTATGATCCAGAGACCTCTATTGGCCTTTTCGAAGGACTAAGCACCGCTAGTAGTAGCATATAAGCTGTCTAAAAGCCTTTATATAGAACGTAGATAAGAAGTCACTCTTTTAGATAATTATTCTCTATAGTTAAATCGAAGCCTATATATAACACCTTGACTAGAGTGTGGGTGATTTATTGAGTTACCGTGAGTTGTGCTCTCAGCATTAAGAGTGCTGATTGCACGAACCCTTGCTTCGGCCCCCACTTGTCCACAGTAAGTGTCGTTCATCCTTGTATTTAGTTTATCCTTGCCAAGATATTTGAGTCGTCTGTGTTCTACAGGCTAGCAATCCAGTCCAATGGTTCTAGCACTACTCCCGTGTCTGTGGTGTTCCTGATGAGGCTTAGAATGTCTGTAACACTCTAGTAATAAGAAAGCTATATTTATAAATGAAGTTATTTTGAATACTTTCAAGTCTAAGTAATATATACTAGTACTGCCTATCCTATAATACCTAAAGCTTTTGCCATTATATCTAATCTTTAAATATCTTCTTATATAGCTCTGAAAATACATGTTACTTTTTCTTATATTTTTAATTAAGTATCAGGGCTGGCCCTAAAGCCAGACATTTTAGATTGTTAAAACAGTATAAATAATATTAGACTGAATACTAAGTATGGTTATAGTGATATCATAAGGCTTAGGAGTGAAGATTATAAAGATATAAGACTCTGTATTGCTTTATAGAGTGGAATTAATTTTTATAATAGAACTAATTACTGCTTCTTCAAAAAGTAACCTTTTATACATATATAATAGAAAGAAGATTATACGTTTTTTAGTGTGCTAACCACATGTGGCACAATAGTGTACTACTACTGAGCTGCAGCTATAGTTCTTACCTTTTAGAGCTTCATGTTACATTAAAGTATAGCTTACATCTATTAATACATTTATAATATCCATACTTTTTTAATACAACTCTTAGTAAGTTGTTACTTAGCGAAATTCCTTGCGAAGACTTACAACTGTTGCAGGTCAGTTGCTTAATGCCTTTCAAACAAGTAATCACTCTTCCCAGTCCATAAACTTCTTAAGGCACCAGATCTTGGCCTAGTCGGAGTTGGATTCTCTAGATTTTCATGGAAACGTTGAATAACTTGGTGGATTTGTGATTTAATAAGTCCTATAAAGGTCTTTATCTCTGATCGAGTATGCCCAGCTTTATTGAGCATTAAGACTCCATGGGCTCTTCTAGGCGTGACATGTGTATAGCTCGGCATTCTAGCTCTCGAATACTTATTTTCTCGTTGATTTTGAGCACGAAATGGACTCAGGAGTCTACACGGAGGTCTTGGGTCTTTTTTTTTATGTTTACGATAGTGTAATGATGCTTTGGTTCGAAACTTATCCCAGCTATATATGTACCTCGCAGTTGCTAGGATTTCAGAAATGCACAGCGAGCTCACCCCAGTTAAGTAGAGTGAGCAAACTCGCCCTATGCTCGCGCGACAGAGGTGAGCCGGTGAGCTTAGCAGGGGTGATCGCTCCCCTTATTTACCAGGACAGCCTAGAAGAGCGATACGCCATGCTGCTCTTTAGAGAGAGCCTGATTCTGGATCAGGGCCAATTCTGGACCGGGAACTATACCCCGTACCCTTTATGTGATCGAATTATTTTCAGAGGCACCCATTCCGAAGGCAACGTTTTTGGAAGACGCTAGTAGGTACAGCACTGTGCTGATTGCAGCATGAGAGACAGCGGACGGTCAACGACACACCATGGCTGCCAAGGCAGCGATACTGAACAAGCATAATGGGGAAGCTTGGGGGTGCAATCTGTCGCTACGACGTCGTCAGAAATGCAGCTTATTTAAATGCATGAATAATTTTAGTCTCCAGAATCGAGCGGGATTGTACGCAATGTGGAGCATTGACCAAGGCTGAATTTGCCTTGGTGGGGCTCAAACGAGACTAAATCTGCTTCATCATAGAGACCACTCAAGGGCGAATCTGCCTCATCGTGGGGCCACATGAGCCGATGTGAAAAGATGTTACTGCGCCTCCCACAGGCGAGCAAAACTCCCTCGCGCAATTACTCATGGGAAATCCCCTCTAGTAATATCTACCGGACATTAAAAGGAATGTATGCACACGAACGATGCGTGATTTATGTACTCATCTTACCATCCCTTCCAACTTGCCGCATCTCACTGGTTCTTCGGGAGTGCCTCTACCGAATTGCTCAATCTCGGTGGCTATACCGGTAAACGACACAGCGGGCTCAACCTGTGAGACTCTCTTAACGTCCAATCTTATAGTAGGTGGTTACGCCACACGGTGCTGTTGTCGCACAGGTTACTAATGTAATATAAAACTAGGGTGAAATGTCAAACTTTCATTTTATTTCAACGGATTTCTACTCAAATACCACGATTTTGATCTTATTTACCCGGGTACAATCAAAACCCTACCAAAAACCCACTATCCAGCATGAGGCAAGCCCAGCGCTAACGTTGAGTTTCTAGCCTTGATTTCTGATCATTTTGCAGTATGTATGCTCATATATGTGCCACTTTTGAAAGGAATGAAGCTGAATTTGATGTTGTCACGATGCATCGTTTTACGTGGTAGTGTTCTTTGCAGTGCCACGCGACACAGCAGGGCCATCGCCTAATTTTAGTGGGCTAAGTGCCTACTTACAAAACAACCCTCTCGGGCGGTCGCTATATCTTGGCGAAAATCTGCTTGCCAACACAAGAGAAAGCATCTCCTGGCGCAAATGTTTAGAAATTTAACTTGTAATTTGAATGAAGGCCTTACAAACACGTCAGAAGAGCTTCTTGCAAGAATCGGCTGTCGAGATTACCACCTCACTGTGTTGACTGAAACAGCACGGCAGAATTGCGGTATTTCGGTAATGTTCTGGTGGTACCCAGGTAAATCCCGTGGATTCTAGAGAATTCTAGACATTTCGAGCTTGCTTGAATTCCAGTTCTTGAAGAGAGTCAATTCCGTAGCTAGTGTAGAGAATCAGGGCGAAAATTCAACATCTTCGACAGCCTGACTCTAGTCGTTCAGCTGCAGTATCCAGCCTTGAAAGCCATCTTTGCACTCTCAAAGAACCTTTATCTTTCTGTGTTGGATCCTTCTTTATTTCCCTGGTTTTTGGCTTCGGCTCGTGAAACACGAGTTTCTGTCCGGGGTCTCTTCGCAGTAGAAAGTACTGACGGTGAAGTGTTCTCGTCTCTGGTACAAAAACTGCCAATGCAATTCAATGCCAGTATACTTGGGTCCATTGATGATGCCAAAATAATCCTCACACTTATCGCTGTCACCACAGGTCCAGCAGCTTTTGAAAGTTTGGCGTTTATCGTGCCGTTTATAGTATCGGACTAAAGCTTTGGGCATCGGTTCTTTTCGCTTGTCATTAGCGAGTCTGCTGATAGGCTTTCGCTTGCTGGTGCCTAGAAAGTTTACTGGTGCCTAGAAATCTTGCCCCTGCCTGGAAGGCTTGCCGGTGCCTAGAAAAGCTTACCGGTGCCTAGAAAGCCACCAACCATCACCTATGGAGTATTCCGTCCATGCTGACGAATCCTCACTCGCTCGCGGCTGATAACTCGCTACCTGGGTTGGGTTTTGCTACGCAAAGCCCAAACTAGATAGGCCAAGAAGCGATATTTCAATTGCGAAACCGAATAAACCTGGTGCTCATGGAGCGGCTACTCTTTGATTGTGATGGTAAAGACGTATTTTTTGAGCTCGCTGATTTTTTGATGTTAGGGCCGGGTAACCGTGACGCACAGAACTGGCCGATCGGAAATTCCAGCTCCATACAAACACCAGATCCCTAAACCCATTCAGTTCGTTCAGGGAACTCTGAGATAGGGCTGCGGGCACTCCGTGCTTTCCCCAGATCTGCCACACCTCGCTACAGTCACATCACCCGTGTCAAACCAATGATATGCTCTAAACCGGGCAATTCACCTTCTTTTTGTGCCGCACTCCACTCCATGGAGTCACAACCAGGCCAACATCCCTCACCTTCCTTTAGAAACCACGCATTGTGTAAGCCGGAGTCGCACGGATTTCAGCCTAGCCAATGAGTCACCGAAATCCAGGGAACTGAAGGACGAGTGCGCATCGCTGCTTGTTCGCTCTTTGCTCTGCAGCAGTTTGGTTGCAAGAACGTGCCATTGTTAGAGTCGATAATTCTGGGTGATCCTCTGGTTGAGAAATCGTCTCTATAACCTTTCTCTTACTTGATTAAAGCAGTTGCCCCACTTCTTTACCAACTTTCTTTCGTTTCATTGCGAGACTAAAAAGTTTATTGCAATAAGTATTCTACAACGGTGTGATGGTGTGATGGTGTGCAGAACGAGGTTGTGACACACCAATCCTGCAAGAAGCGCAAAAAGACGGTGGTCGAGATGGTGTGTAGAATGAGGCGGTGAAGCATTCGACTCTGCGAGGCGCGTAAGAGTAAAACATGGGACCCATGGCAAGCAGCTCGCTCATGAATCAGGACTTTCTATTGGCCGTCGGTGTTACTCCTTGCCGGATATGGAAAAGATTTAACGCCTTCGATGGATTCGGTAACCGTCTTCTTTTATTCGGGAATCAGTCAAGATTTGATGGCCCTGCCGCACTTGTTAAATCAGGCTCGTTGTTGATGCAGAACTATAAATGCCCATATCCCACCCCATGTTTTATTTGGTAGCTAGCCTTATCATTTTACAGCCTTAGATACCTTACACGAAAGCTTCCTATCAGCCAACATGGCTCCAGATCTTGGTCTTACCTTGAAGCTCACGCAACTGCCACCAGGGACAACTGAATCCGATGTGCGACGTTATCTCCGAGAGTTTTCTGGGATGAAAGACAAGTATATTAAGAAAGTCAGCGAGCCTTGTCAATATTCAGGGTTAAGACCGGACCTTTTGGGTTCAGTTGTGACACTACAAAATCTAGGTATTGCGCAAAAGCTCTATACTCAAGTCAAATCCGATCAGCGTGATTTCCGTGCCGAGCATGGTCACAGTTTTTCAAAGCCCGCCATAGATTCCGGGTTTCTTGATCTAACCACGCTATACTGCTCCAAAGGGCGCAATGGAGGAGGGCCGACTGTAGAGTATGTTTGTTGCAGAAGTTTTCCCTTCCACATCTTACATACTGCTGAGTCGTTAGTCTAGACAAACTGCTAACGAGATTGCTTTTACAGTATCATCGCAATCCATGGTCTTTCTGGCCATGGCTATAACTCTTGGGTACACCTCGGAGGAACCGAAAAAGAGCGGCAAGAAGTGATGTGGCTCAAAGACATACTGCCAGATATTCTAGAGTCGCGTGGGATATATCCGAGGATCATGGTCTACGGCTATCGCTCGAATATGTTTGTTAACACGAATGCTGCAAAAATTGGCGAGCCGGCAGTCAATCTGTACAATTGCCTGAATGCAGCGCGCCATAACATCACTAGGCCGTTGTACTTTTTTGCTCACTCACTTGGAGGTATTGTCGCTAAGCAGGTTAGTCCACTGCCATACTGCTTACTGGCTCTTCTAACCGCTTGACCAGACAATTACCCTCATTGACAGCGAGGGAAAATCGAATCTTCACCCAGTAAGAGGTTGCGTGTTTTTTGGAACTCCCCACAGGGGTACATCAAGTGCCGAAGCCGCTCGTGCTTTTCTAACGGTTGTTACTCTATTTACCTTTGGCAATCAAGGTAACGCAAATATTATCGTGGATCTATTTGAGAAGTCGGCGAAACTTGCGGACATAAACCAGAAATTCCTTCAGATCCGGGCCAAGAATAGCATAGGGGTACTTAGCTGCTTCGAGCAGGTAAACTCCTATAATGGGAATAAGGTTTGTGACTTCCAACCACAAGCTTATCCTATATGAGCGAGCGCTAAACTTCATGATGAATACAGATCGTGACCGAGGATTCAGCATGTTTGGAATTCTCTGCGGCCTTGCCACCATTCCCAATCGATGCAGATCACTCCAAGATGATCAAATTTGCCGACGCCAGCCATCAAGGATTTGAACCAGTCATTCATGCGTTTCTAGAGATCGTAACCCGTCCACCACCGAGACCAGCCTCTGTACCTGCTCCTGTTTCTAGCGTCGCCACCTTCTCTAATCGCCGTCTGAAAGTCAACCATCCGCTCGAAAATAAACTCAGGTTTCTCTCAAAGTACGATACTGTCTTTCTAGTAGATGATTCGGACTCTATGGGAAGTTGGGAGGACGAAAACGACCCCGACGATACACTCTGGAGACAAACAGAAGACATCTTTTCGAAACTAGTACCGCTCGCGATTAAGCATGACCGAGACGGCATAGATATCCGATTCTTGAATGCCACAAATTATAACGAAGAGAAGGTCAAACTGGTTTCACGGGTCCAGTACCTTTTCGCTCAAGTCGAACCGGATGGCGACACACCAATTGGCTTCGAACTTGAGGGGATTTTGAAAGATTACCTTCGAGAATATGACGCTGACCGCAAAAAACTTCCTCTGAATCTCATAGTCCTCACAGACGGGGCGCCGGACGATTGGAAGGTGATGGAAGATGCTATAGTTGGAGCCGCGAAAAGAATGCAGGAATTGGGGGCTAGAAATCGACAAATTGGCATCCAGTTTGTGCAAATCGGGAATGATCCTAGGGCGACAGAGTTTCTTAAGAGGCTGGATGACGAGCTTGGGATCAACAACAACACCCTGGATGTAAGTGCTCTTGTCATTCCTTCACATTCGCTGTCTAGGCTTAATCGGCGTAATATCACTTGTAGATTGTTGACACTGTCAAATACGACTCTAATGGGGGCGACCAAATGATCCTCAAAATTCTGCTCGGTGCGATCAAGGACGATATCGACAGCCAAACCGAACTGCAAAGTAGCAGTCAACCAGACTCCGCAAGCCCGCCTCCTCGGAGTTACTCATCCTGGTTCGGAAGTGGCAACGGCTACGATCATCAGGGGCTCCCCGAGATTGGCAGTAATAGCAGACAGGGAACGGGATTTGGTCAACGCTTATAACTATTTCCTCTTCACGGCCAAGCAGCGTCGGGTCTCAACTATTCTGTTTTGTTGGAGTAATTAGCTTGGATCGGTGTCTGCAGGCAGATTGTATATGATCTGCAGAACAAGTGGATACGTGATTCTAGAAACAATCATATTTAGTCTGAACCTATTTCTGTTGACTAGACTGTCGGTCAATCCGCTTCCCCAATAACGAACCGTTCTATTGTATCACGGGGGAGTGTTCCATGTATGGAATCATAATGCTCAGTGAATCAGACCGTAGGAATTTTCTCAAAAGCTCATCACATATTTGGTCTTTGGCCAGATTGTTTTGAAAAGATAGACGTAATATAGTACTTGCGGCTCCATAGACGTGCCGTGGCTTGACCGTTCGAATAGTCCAGAACTCTTAGCTAGCCCAGGCGACTGGTAAGCCTAAAAGTCCACTCTACCAAAATATGGCATATTTTTAACGTTCGAGAAATCTGCTAAAATTAGTATGACTCTATGCGCCCAACTCTTGCAAACAATTCTAGCCTAAAAATCAGCGTAGGAGACGGTGATTTGTGATGCTGGCGAAAAGTTCAATTGGCGGGCTTGATGTGTCCGACCCGACGTAGCTTAGGGTATTTAGGTATGGGGAAGCGAGCCTCGTCGAACAACAAGGCTGAATCTACGCAAATCGTATACCCCATGTCTCCGCTTTGTCTTGGCTCATCTTGGCCATTCAAAACGAGCGAATCAGCACCATTTGCCAATCGTCCTTCCACTGCCTATGGAGAAACCCGAGTCTTGGAGTGTTATTCCCCACCCCACATCGACTTGGAGCTGGGCCTGACCACCCGATCAGAATGAGGGCTGCCGAGTCCCCGCATCAGAGCCGCGCAGCTGTGATAAATAAGAGTGTGTGGGCGCCCGTTGTTCATGCACTCACGAAATCGGTTTCAGCATCAGACACAACTCGCAAAGAAAGCAAAATACCATTAGAGTAGGCGTTAAGCTTTACGCTCTCGACCCCGGAAATGGGACAAGGGGAGTGGACTGTAGTAACTCCGCGGGGTCGGAGAAGACAGCGACAACGGGAGGTGATATCGCCTCCGAATCCAGTCGGAAATGGTGCTGGGATACGCGGTCCGCCATCCTGGACAGAAACAAGGTATGTTTGACCGCCCATGTAGCATGCACGTCGCGGGAGCCAACTCCATGGCCCCGCAAGTCCCCCGGTCCATCTGTATGTATTCGTGTATGTGGCCTTAACCCGTTCCCATCCCAAATAGCTCCTCCCATCTCAACGCACCCCAGCCAAGACGCTCACGCTCACACTCTTGCTCCCGATTACGAAGCAAATCACCCCTCCACCCCCTCGCATCCTCCCTTCCGATCCCTTTTTATAACGCAACCCAATGGAGCGACGCCCTCACCACTGGCGACAAAGAGCGCATCCACTTGTGCCTATCGCAAGGCGCCGATGTTAATGGAGCCCCGTCCCCACAGTCTAACGATACAGCGCGAGCCAAAGACCACGACATCTCGCCCCTCGAAATCGCAGCACGACAGGGCCGCGACGGCGTCGTCGACATGCTGCTGAGGCACGGGGCGGACCGCCGTGGGTACGCGGCTGCGCTGCGGGTGGCGGCGGCAGAGGAGCAGCGATCGCTGGGCTCGGCTGGACGGACGGGGGCAAGGAGGAGGGCAGAGAGGTTCAGGGTCGTTGGAGATCTAATCCGGTTGTGGGCGTTTAGTTATGAGAGCGGCGGTACTGCGTTTGTGAGTGCACAGGAGATTGTGCGGTGTAGCCAGACTAGGGCCCTACCGGATGTTGTGGGGTGGAGGTGGGAGGTACCAGATGTGATTAGCGTCGCGCGAGCGAAAGGGGATGGAAAGTGTGATCGGGGGGCGTTGAGCAGGCTTGTTGTGCTGACGGGGTTGGACGGGGAATATGAAGCAATAACGTGTGAGGAGTACCTGAGGAGGGAATGGTGGGATGTTGGACTAGAGGTTCTAGAGTGGATCGTTTTCAGTCTAAGTACCGAGAGGGAAGTGACTAGTGAGTCCGCCAGAAAGCTCGTGGCGCTGTAGCTCTAAGAAAAGAAACCCAAAGAAAGAGCTAATATGGCTCGGAATCCTGTGTAGCAGCTGAAGGGCGCCTATCAACAAGGCATGTACGGTCATTGACTACAGCGCCAACAAGCGTCGAACTCGTCTTCCAGCGTAACCTTACGCTCGAGAAGAAGCATGCTGTTATTGATGCGATGACGTGGATCTGTGAGGCCGTTAGACTGCCGACACAACGGGGCGCCGGGTTCCGGGCTGCTTCGTCGACATCGTCGTGTCGTCTCATTCGGTCAGCAGCCAGCGGGGAACAATCTAAATGTGGAGAAGGCCAAGTATCGAACCAGTGTTCCCTAGGAAAGCTAAGCCTCAAGGTCGACTTTACGCTCGAGGCTCTGAAGCCGCTACCGACCACTGACGGCCAATGCTGGTTGTCTTTGTTTAAGCGCTGTGTTGTTTCCGCTCGACCAGCAAAGGGAAGATCGAACGACTTTGGTAAAGGTTTGGAGGCATCTTTTGGACGTCTAGCCGAGCTTTCCGCAATCGAACTCCGCATCCCTATTGACGAGGGGAGCGTTTTTGTTGGATATCAGACCGTCCTAGTACCGTACGGCTTCGAAAGGACCTCCGGCGGCGGGAGCTGCCTTCAGTTTCATCTGGAATACTCGAGGAAACCGGGGCAGATCAGCCCGTTCAACCCCAGGAACCCACGAACCAAAACCATCCTACGAGATGACGAGTACGAAATCACCTCGGACACGCGCTGCTTCCTAGGTTGGTGTCCGCGAGGATACATCAACCTCGGCACCAAAGCCCTCGAGAAGAACCCCATCTACTCTCACACCGAGGCAAAACAGAGAACGCTCCACTTGAAGGGTCTCGCTATTGGCGCACAGGCTGTTTCCAGCGTGCCGCTCCAAGCCGGCCTAATGGGCCAAGTCACGGGCGAATACGTTTCGAACCTGCTACGCTTCACCCCGCACGTATCATACCCCAAAATGCTCAACGACACATCAAAAGAAGTCGCGGTCATCGTCGACAACGTCACGCATCGATCCTGGATGGTCCCAAAGCTCAGCTTGCTCCTCCACATGGCGCATTGCTGGCTCCGCTCGGGGACCCCAGGGCTAGTCCACCCGGGCTCTGTGCCGTATATCGATCCGCACCACGATGGTAACCAGGCCGCCAAGTGCCTTGCCGCTCATGGTGATGACGTTGTTTGTGGGTCAGTTAAAACAAATGACACCTTGACGCTGCGAACGTTGTTGTTGGATCTGAACGTCAACTTGATCGACTCACGGCAGCTGACAGAACCCGCGAAAGACGCCTCGGTCTTTCAGGACGGGTATATCTACGCGTTTGAACTTCTAGACCTAGTGCATAAACCCAGTAAGGGAGCCAGTATGCGGAAGGTCCCTGTTGGGAGCTCGGGGTGGCTCCGGATTTGCCATAATGCGGATGCGGTGGTGGTGTGCGGTAACCTTGGTGATGCGATTACGCCGGCTCCGACTGTGGGTAAGAGGACGCCGTTTTGCAATGTCTTGCCGTCGGACCAACATTACTTGGCCGCTACCGTGAGCTGTCTCAGGCTAATCACGGAGTCCTCGTGGAATGCGAAGTCTGCACGCATGTGTTTGGAGGTTAGGAGCAAGCCGTTTGCCGAGTGCACACACGACGGAAAGGGGCGGGAAACGTGCTGGGGGAGGAAAGATATGTTTCAGGGACTTGTGAAGGCGGCTAAGGTGGGGAAGATAGGACATAGGGATCCTGGGTCTGGGCTGTTGCGGGATCTTCCGGATACGGGAGTTTTGGTTTTTGGTAAGAGAATGACTGGAAAGTCTGCTTAGATTAGCCTTAAGCACAAAAATGAAATGGATTTGCGCCCGCGTTGTATTTCGAGTGAACCCTCATCTCCACTACCAACTCCCCATTACCTCTACCGCTATCATTGCCACCTCCATTGCCCTCCCCAGCACCACCTCCAACGCTTGCACTGCGCTCTCTACCACTCTCTCACCTTCAGCACACCCGCTATTCTTTTCGTCGCTCCCCACACCAGCACGGCCACAGTAACAGATGTGGCCATGTCTCAAAACATTGTCCCCGTCGCTTTTTGCGGCAGAAGCCCTTTTGGAGAGCGCTCAGCTCTCCCCCCAGGGGACCGTCGAGAGAGTCGCAGAATAGTCGAAAAAAAAACCAATGTAAAGTATCCCGTAGCGCTTCCTGTCATTTCAAGATCGACCGGGCGAGTTTCATTATAGATATCAACCATCCTGTCGATTGTCTAGTTGGCCGTATGGAGATCACTGTTGTACTCGATGTCTATTGCTGCGCTTAAACTAGCTGATTGGAAAATGCCTCGGTGTCGGGGCCAAGCATCAGCAAAAAAGATTTTCTGTCCTGAAGTTCAGCTGTACGCCCTGACGTGAGAAATTACTCAGGGCATCAGATCCGTCAAGTTCATCAAGACAACTGTATCGCCAACACTTACACCATGAACCCATGCCGGCAAAGACAGTTTCTCCAATTCGATCCAACAAGGCCTATATTTAGAAATATTTTTGATGTTCTTCCTGTCTGAAGGAGTCTCGAATCTCAGAAAAGTGATAGATAAATTTTTGGGTTAATTACTAGAATACTACGATTTTTAATCTAAATTACACAGATACATTTAGTTTACTGAAATACCACAATTCTCACTGTGCCTTACTGTAGTGTGCATCTTGCAATTTCACTTCATTAATAATATGGATTATCTGCTATTCTACCACGATATTTGAAAGTATTTACTTGGATACAACTGATCTTACCGAAGTAGTACAGTCCTGTAGCTTCCATAGCCTATGACAATTGGGCTGTCTCCGGGCAGACGAGTTGCACAGCCGACTGCGTAGAGCCGAAAGCGACTGCCCTGGAGATCTAGCCCAAAGCAACGCCCACAACTGTGCTTTGAAGTAGCGGTGAGCATGTGTAAGTGCTTACCGCTGCTTCAAGACACGTCAGAAGTGTCCCTTGAGCACCGCCAAAAGCCGTGGTGGGTTTATGGTTGAGTGTGGGTAAAAAGGGATAGGCAGAAAGGGGTAGAAAGTAACAGAGAACTCCCCAGGATACACTGATGAATGTTGCCATTATTCTCATGCATATACCCACCGTTATAACCTCTAATTGAGCCCCTGGTGAGCCCCTGGTGCCTGCAGCAACTGCTACGTACACCGACTATCACATAGATGGTCGGATCTATTCTGAAAAGCTTCTTTATACCCATTTCCTTAGTCCATCCACGCCAGCATCTTGCTGGAGGATTGGCTATGGCGTATCACTGTGCAGCTATAAATCTTCAGAAGCGCTGAATAGGAGGTTTTAGGAATAGGAGCAGAGATATTACTATAGAGTTAGTTCAGCACCTTCTCGATCAGCAGCCACAGCTTTTACCAGAGCAGCCAGAGCATCTTATGAGATGAATGGCTACTGCCAATGAGCAGTTGCTAGCTGAAGTGCACTTATAAGCAAGGGACCAACAAATTCCACCTGAGTTACCTCTTCCTTTACCACCTAGTCTAAGCTTACAAGCGAAAAAGCAAAAGGGAAGCGCTAGAAAGCAAGCTCTGACTGGTGCAGAGGCCTCGGACCGCCATCAGAAAGCAACGACAAGAGCATAGGCAAGGGCAAAGGTGGCTCAGATTGCTCAAATTGATCAGGGAAGCAGCAGTTACACCCATTTCAAGTCACACCAGGTGTCAAGAGGCAGCAGAACTCTTCGAGGACTAGCTTAGGCAGATGCCTCAAGGCACATGTAACTAGTTTTTATTCATTCTAGTCTATTATACATTGCTGTTTTGCCACAGACCTCCAGGGCAGCCGTATTCGGCTCTGCGAAGTGGACTACGCAACTCGTCTGCCCGAAGACAGTCCGTATGACAATTCCGAGCTTTTGGGATCCCACCTTATATTTGAAGACTATTGCTTGCATGGGGCCTGTGTGAGCAGAACTGGGTGGAAATAATTGCAGATATTCTGTTACAGGATTTCACTGCAGTGACACTCTCGTTAAGTACTCGGATCACTGGCGACAGTTAAATGACACTGTAATAACTGCTGAATTTAGCGTGTTACTGGCCTTCCTATAACTAATTAGCTGCGTAGCAATCTCCACATTAGGCGATATAAATGATCCAAAAGGAAAGGCACAAAATGACTATGGTGTCATTAATTTGAGCGGAGCTGACAGGGCTGTATTGAGAGAACAGTGGTATTCTGGTAAGATGTAGTCGTACCCAGGTAAATAAGCTCAAAAATCGTAGTAGTTCTGTAGATAACCTTAATAATAAACTACCTTTTAATGCAGCTCTTATTAGGTATTCCTGCTTGCAGAACTAAATGTGTATGTTATATTTCAGTCATTCAATGGCGCAATGCACCTCTCACTGCTGCGAAGAAAGCTTGCTGTTAGGCCGTAGTCGGATTCGTACCCAAATCCACTAAATTTACGAGAAACTCTACCGTCACCTGACTAGGTGTGAAGGCAGCTAAATTGGGGAAGAACATGCGAAAAAGTACCCTGAAAGCCTACTGCTGTGGTATACCCAAGAGAGTGAACTAGGCCTGCCCGTAGTTACATCTTAGTTGTATTCCACCTGGATGGGATTGTGGTATTCGAGTAAGCAAAGTGTGGTATCCGAATAATTTAGATTAAAAATCATGGTATTCTAGTAAATAACCCTAAATTCTATTGAGCCTAACTTGCATTGGTGTGTGCTATCCCTCCTTCATGGCACCTTGTTCCCTTCAACTTCTTACATACCGGGCCACACGTGCCCCTGCAACCTATTCGCCACATCCGAAGCATACAAATCCGTTGCCCCCAACCCATCACTCAAATTACTCTGGTTTACACTCCCCGAATTATACGCTCTGAACGCCTCATACCAATTCCCCCACTTCGCAAGCACCCGCTTCAACCCATCCCCCATCGATGTCGCGCCTGTTCCCTCCCCCGTCATCGTCAAAGCGCTCGTACCAGGATTATCACGATTAAGCGGCGAGCCGTCGTGTGCTCGCATGATCCCCGTATTGGTGATGCTGTCTGGGGGAGGGGAAGTTGTGGACGCAACATAGATGTTCCCGCCGGATTCTTGCATGATGATGTAGAGGATGACGCGGGCGTCGACGCCGAATTCGGAGGAGACAAATGGGATGTAGTAGCCGATGATATCGACTATATCCTGGGTGTCGTTGAGCATTAAAGTGGAGTTCAAGTTGAGCAGGGTTGTGAAGTCGGACTAGGTGCTTTGGTTAGGAGAGTTGGATGCTGGTCCGGAGTACTTGACGTAACCATTGGAAGAAAGGGGATTGGGGTTGGGTGCTGGGCTACCAGTAGGGACGTTAATGACTTGGAGGAGTTCGAGCGTTTGGACATCCACTACAAGTGCGGTGGCGATGGAACTGAACGTATCGCTAGGTTGAACAGTATATGTGTTGGTGGTAAATGTCCTCAGGACATTGATGACTTGGCCAATCTGGAGACTTTCTGGCTGCACGCCAGGGCTGAGTTTTTCGAGCGTCTGGGCGTCAGCTCCGAGCTTGGTGGCGACGGAACTGAATGTGTCACCGGGTTGAATGGTATACATCGACATGATTGTGTGGATGCTTTGCTGAAAGCTTATGAATTGAATGAAGCAGACAGTCTTTATAATTTTGGGAAAGAGGTTGATGGGGAAGATGGCGGTTGATCGTTAACTATAGAGTCCAAAAAATACTCTAGCCACCCTTTATAGAGGGGATAACTCTCAACATGTCAGATCTCGTCCTCGCTCTGAGATAGAATAGTGTCGGAACAAGCATTCCACTAAGATCTCAAACCACACTTGGGGAATTGGGCTGGCTGAACAAATACACTACCACCAGCTGTGTCCAAACGGGGTAATTATGTAAACATTAGATATTAGCCGTTGCTCTTGACTCGGTCTTACCGTTCAACCTCGGGAGGCCCGGCTTTTCCAGATTGGTGAATCTATGATGCGAAGGCTGAAGCTCACGGGAGAAGGATGTAGAAGGACTGATTCTAGTTGCGCCATTTTACGCAGGCTTGAGGACTTCGCTTAATCATTCCACAGGACATGGTTCTGCTCCACATCCTGCGGCTGACCTATTGTCATTCATCAAAGGCTTGCCAAAGATTTAAAAATGCGCGGCGACCTCACTCACGCTTCCGTCTCGCTTGAGCAGCCGTGGGCTCAAACAGGGTGATCGCTCACCACAACGGCCGATGACAACAACGTAACGAAGGAAAAGCTGATTTCCGTAGCGCAGGGAATTTGGAATCAGCTGAAAGTTGAATTATGGGCTACTCTATCTGATGCGATGCCAAATCGCGTCGCAGCAGTTCTAGGCGCTGAGGGATAGTGACCGAAATACTGAATTGGAGGGGTGTCTGGAGACTTTCCGCCCCCCACTCTACTCCCCGCTGTTCAACGCTCCCTAACGGCACAAAATGTCTCATCGAACGCAGGCGCCCAGGTCAACGCTAAGCCCTGTGCCGAATACGAGACTTTCCCATGTCCATGAAGGCCACATCCAATGGCTCCCCAAAAAAGGAGACATAGACGGCCAGTCCCTCCTCAACGATGTGGGTCTCGACAATGGCGCCTACGGTCACCCTGTCGTGGTTTTGTATACCGAACCCTTCGCAAAGATAGCTACATTGTTTCTGGTCAGCCCCGCATGCCTCATTCCTCGCTCTTTACCTCGTGGCTACTGTGTGCGCTCTCATTCTGCTGACCGTCAAATGGTATCTGGGTAACTTCCCGATATCTTGTTGGCCTATCTCCCTCAATCCAACAAAATTGCCTCCCCATCTTCCCCGCCCCATCCAACTCAGAGAATGGGATCCAACTGCATCTCGCCGATAATGGAGTTCTAGACAAGTTGTCCTATGTCAAAATAGAGAAGGCATATGCAGTTCCCTAGGCAATCATCAGGCTTTTCGGGGGGAACAAGATCTGCAAATTCAAGAAAGAGTCCTTCACCATCCTTGTCCGTTGTTATGGCTTGGACACTTCGAGGCCACTATTTGACAGCTCTTTGGACGACTTGGACGATATCGAGAATGCTATCCGCGCTACGATACACCAATCCGCACAATCGGGGAGAGCCGAAGCCTCGCAAAGTCCTAACCATTCTCAACACGAGTTCCGCTCCACGACATATTCGTGGAGACATGGCTCCTCGCTCGTCCAGACGTACTCCTCCTATCGTTTCCCCGGCCAACGAGCTGCAGGTCCCATTCGATCACCAGTTCATGATCGACGATATACGTACGCCATCTACTCACCAACCAGATACCCTCCGCGAGAGGGGGCGGAACCGGATACCCCGTGGTGGATTGTGTCCTCTTAGTCGGATTTAGACCCGTGTTTTTCTACCCCTACCCTTTCAAATAGACACAGGGTTTTTTCATGTGGAGTCAAAGGCATGCTCGGTGGGTTTACGAATAGCTCCTTTTTGGGTGGAATGGCCTAAAGCCCATTTTTACCCTAGTCACGAAGACTTTATATTTCTTCCAGATGCCCTGTTCTCCGTCTACCTACCACGCCGCTCTAGCTTGGGTTCGGGGTTTCTGGCGCCCTAAATGCCATCCCTGGGATATTACGTGCCATCCCTTGGGACTCCGTCTTCGGGGTGTCCTGGGCAAGCCATCAAGCCTCCTCCCCTTTCCTAGATCTCCTAGTAAGGTTCCTGATAGAACTTTCATGAAGGATCTTGCATCGCAGTGCGAGAGGATCGTAAGGGATATGTGTTAGGAGAATGCTCTCGGCCATTCCACGATAGAATGAGTCACGGGAGTTAGAGAGTACTTACGTGGAGAACATATGTGGCCCTTGCCCTAAGATTGCCACTCATTAGATATATAAATGCAGATTAACTAGCTATAGGACTTTTAATACAATCGTTCTATTATTCCACCACTTCTTACCTTCGTTCGTGTAATTTCTCCAACAATATGTGTGGGGGATCTATGAATTGTTGCAAGGGAGAGGGGGTAATTGGTTGGCGTAGCTGGGGAAGGGATTTAGAGAAGGGAATTTAGAGGTAGGGTAGGCTTGTTAGATAAAAGGTTGTGAGTTCTAGAGAGAGGATACTTACAGACATCACGGGCTTCTGACGGGGCTGCATTGGAACGCAGCTAACTGTCTTGTAGAAGTAGCGAGGACGCGTGGTAAGGATGTATGGTTGGGGTTCACGCATACCGACGCGTGAAGGTTAATTCGTCTTAGCTTAGCTAGTGCAGAAGCATTCCAGCCATCCAGTCGAATGTTTAGCGCAGAACTGAGATCCATAGGCGAGTCGTAATTTGCAAATCTACCACAGAGTTGATTCTGCAGGGCCCTGGCCTTTTCATACCCATGCGAGACAGCACTCCGCCGTCAAGCTCTAGTTAAGCGCACGCCTATGAGTGTAGCTTCTAATTGAGCATTTGAAAACAATTAGACTTACACAATAACCACTTTCTACCCAACGAGAATTTACGTATTGACAGTCAATATATTTTACGCCGTTCGTCAATGGCGTACGCCGTGCGGCAATGAGAATAGAGAGGACCAAACATATGGATTGAAGCATCACGGATTGAGTGTCGTTATTCGGAAATTGGTTGGAATATTGTACTGGAGCCAATTTATTGGATTCATTGCATTGGTTAGGATATTTCTACTCAGGTGTTGCTGAAATTGTGTGGCTGTAAC
Source organism: Nothomitra cinnamomea (assembly GCA_022345685.2). Taxonomy (NCBI): domain Eukaryota; kingdom Fungi; phylum Ascomycota; class Geoglossomycetes; genus Nothomitra; species Nothomitra cinnamomea. Next base: position 40,437 of record JAJDMX020000042.1, on the reverse strand, counting down.
TAGGTTGAGCACCACAGGGCCGTTGAATGTATGCCCCTTGATTGGCGAGGACGTGCCCCTTATTGCAATATAATAACACGGGAGTGACTTAAATATGAGCAATGGTCTGTTCGAATCGAATATTAAGTTAACGAAAACATCCAAAAAAACCACTTCAAGGCCGATCTACGCGAGTAGTGGCGGGGTTTGCAAGCCTGGCCGCGTTCACTGGTGGTAATACGGGACGAGATATGGGCGGCCCAGTTGCAGTTAAAAGTCCGTTCCCGGGACTTCACTAGCTGCCTTACTGCGTAAGCTTACCACAAAGGGCCTAGATCCGGGGCTAGGGTTCGGGAGAGGACCTTCTGCTCGGTGAATCGAGAATATGGGTCGCTAGCAGGCGCGCCCTGCTAGTGCCAGCTGCATGCCGATCCGCAGTTCCCCATTATGTATGACTAATTGTAAGACTCACACTAGGTGATTGGGCGGGGAGATTCTATAGCGTCAGGACTTATGCACGCATAAGTGACATGCTGAATAAGTCCTGACGCTTAGGTTCCCCATCAAATCACCTATCGCTGACAGCGGAGAAAGACTCATCAGAAGATGCCTTCGGGTGGAGGCATCGCGGCGAATTTTCCCATTCGCGGCTCCACTTAAAAACAAGGAATGGAACCCCCACTTGTTTGGCGGGGCTACTTGGCGAGGCTGGCTCTTCTGGAAGTCAGGAAAAGTCGAGTCGAGGAAATGACTTTCCCTGTTGTAGAGGTATGAAGTCGGAAGCATTCAATTGACTAGCAACTAACAAATGGTGGAACGAACGCAGCTAACTAACCTCAAGCAATACAAGAAAAACGAGCGTCTTTAATAAACAGTCCAGTTGCTATTCTGGTTCCTCCTAAGCGCCCTTACCTTGCCTCGTCCTACCAACCACCGACTGGGCGCCAACCCAAACACACACCACATCGTGACCTGTCTGCGTGCCTGCTCGTGGTTACTCGGCGGTTCCACCACAACCAATGGTAAGTGATCTCCTCTAGTGGTTGCAATCACGACTGACCCTCAACACCTGTGACCATTTAACGTGCTGAAGTTGATCGGCGATAGCAGGCAGGCATTTTGATGACCTTGCTGCTAACGGGGTGACGATTTTAAGCAAGAGAGTCGATGCTCGGGTCGGCAAATCGTTCTCCCTGTCATTACCAAGATTCCTCGCCGTCGACAAGGCAATGGGCTTCTTTACGAGTTTTTTCAACAGAAAACAACCAAAACCACAACAGTCTGGCAGTGACTTTGATTTCCCTCTATCGGATGGTTCGATTTGGCTCCCTCCGTCAGTTCAGCCAAGGTTCACCCTCGATGCCGGCAATGGTATCCAGTCTACAGCCTCATCGAGCTCAAGCTCGGATTTTCCTATCCTCGGAGATGAACTAAGTTCAGAACCACCACCACCCTCACTGGGGAGGTCCTCTACATCACCGGCAGCATCCCAGACTAGTTATTCGCAGTACGTTGCCTCTCTGCGTTCGAGAATCGGGAGTCATGAATTTGCCAATCCTGTGCCCGTACCAACACCGATTCCAAGAATCCCATTTATATCACCTCCCAAGGAGCCAGTAGCCATTCCTTCTGGCTCCCCAACAGCCTCTCCTACACCGCCCAGAATTCCTTTGCGTAATCTGGAGATCACCAGATCAAATACCTCAGCAGCAGCACCTCCCGCACCATTTAGGTCTGCTTCGCAGCCTTTCAGAACCTCCAGACGCACTTTCTCAACACCCACCCCAGCCCCATCCAGTTCAAACAACACCAGACACAGACCGGTGAACAATACCCGTCATACTACTCCCGCGACAGTAGAAATCAGCAATGGAAACAACCCATTTTCTCTATCTAATACTTTTACCACTAGTCGGGATAGAGACCAAGACGCCTTGGGTGAATTCCGGGCCAGGTATGTGAAAACTGCCAAAGAAGGTAATGACTACAAATATTTACATGTTTTAGATTTGATCGCGAGGATACCCGAAAGTGTATCACCTGCTCCAAGACTCTACAACCAGCCAATCTATTTCCTTTGCTCCCGGGACAAGACCCTGCTACAATACTGAGTCCCCCCCTTTGCCAGGGATGTATGAAGGATAGCACTTTTTTAGAAAGGCAAATAGATCAAAGGTATGTTCCCGCACCCCTTTGTGCAAGAAAAAGAAATATAATAATCTTTTTATATTCAGTGTATCAACAGACACAACAACGCTTGAAACTACTCAGTGTAGGATATGTCGAAACCCTCTCGAAAGTGGACTTTATCCTACGCTTTCTATCACCAGAGACTGTGACCATGCACCCGAAGTCTGTCTCCTTTGCATTGAGGCCGCTCTTCTCTTGAGCTTAGAGGAGGGGCCATCCATGAATGGGATTTATTGCCCTCATCCTACATGCACACACCAACTCGATCTAGAAGATATTAGGAAAGTAGTTTTGACTGGTTTATTCAATAGGTAACGTAGTCATTCCTGGGTCTGCATATTCGCTTTCAGTTATATCCAAACAAATTTTCTAAAAACAATGAACTAATCAATCCCCCCTCCCCATCATTTTAGATTCGAATCCGCCCTAACTCCCTGCCGAACAAGGGTATGTCTCTCCTGCCACGCCTCCCTCTCTCCCACCGAATTCCCCGACCCCCGTACACGCATCACATCAGAATGCAAACACCAGCCGGAAACATGTATTTCCTGCATCGAGAATAGCATTATTAGGACTCTGGATCTGGATTTGCCAGAACTCATTTCCTGTCCGCAGTGTGGAAAGGGGATGGAGAATCATGACATTTGGAGGTTTACGGGGCCCGAGGTTTTCAAGAGGTGAGTGAACATGTATCCTTGCTCAGCATTCTGGAATTTAGCAGAGCTTTGTTCCGCTATATGGATCTAGCTCGCTTTTTCAATATATATATATATATTTCTTTACCCATGATATCGCAAAAAGATAGGCTGAAATAACATATCTGTCCAGGTACGAAAAGATGATAAGACTAAACCAGGACGTTGAATGCATCGTATGCGCAGAAACTCTCAAAGGGCGCGACTTCCCCGAAACCGGAATCACAGAAACCTGCCAACACGAAGCAGCAACCTGCATGAGCTGCATCGCCCAGCACATCCGCTCCCAACTCGAAACAAGAACTTGGAACCAACTCACCTGCCCCGAGTGCCCCTCCTCAATAACCTACGCCGATGTCCAACGCTTCGCCACTCCCGAAGCCTTCCAACGCTACGACACCCTCACAATGCGCGACGGCATTTCCACTGACGCCAACTTCCGGTGGTGTCCCTCCCCGGGCTGCCGCTCCGGCCAAATCCAAAACGAAGGCGCTTCCGCCCCCATAGTGACCTGCGTGGCCTGCAACGCCCGCAGCTGCTTCACACACCAACGCCTCTGGCACGAAGGCCTCACCTGCGAAGAAGTCGACAGTGGGGTTTCCGTTCTCAGAGAACTGTCTCCCCAGGAACGCGCGGATAGGAAGTTAGCTGCTATGCTGCAGGGGGAAGAGGATGCCGAGGAGGAGCGGGCAAGGCGGGAGAGAGAAGCGGAAGCCGAGCGGGCGAAGGAGGCGCGGAAAAAGGAAAAACAGCGCCGCGAACTGGCCCGCCACAGAGCAGAAGAACAAGCCAGCGAAGCCACCGTCATACGCACATCCCGCAAATGCCCCGGCCCCAACTGCTCCTTCTACATTGAGAAAAACGATGGCTGTGATCACATGACATGTACGTCTCCCTTCCTCCCTCACTCAAAAGAAAGAAAAAATCCTGTTGAACCTCAAAGGCTGACGGACTATGGATGGGTAACTAGGTACGCGATGCAGTTATGAGTTCTGCTGGGTTTGTCTAGCGGATTGGAGTAAAATTCGGAGAAGCGGAAATACGTTTCATGAGAGGAGATGTAAGTATCACAGTAGTAATATTAGATGAGTGGGTTTTCTTTGGGTGGGGGTGGGAGAGGGGGGGAGGGTAGGTGGGTGAGTATATATACTAGGAGTAGTGGGTTGTGCGTGTTAACCGCCCAACGAGTGGTGAGCGCAGCCAACCACATCAGGAGTAGGAACCAGGCACTGAGAAATCGGTCAGCTGCCCGCTTGACTGTACGTGATGTGGCTCGCTTTAGGCTAGTCAGACAATTTGTAGCGGGTGTGTGTCCCATTAACTAGTCGGTCTACTTTAATCGTCATAGATTGGAATGGGCTAAAAAAAAATGAGAAGAAAAGGAATGGGGCGTGATGCTCCTCAGCCTTAGCTGAAAAGAACATGTATTGGCATAGCCAATAGGGCCTAGTGGGGTGCAGCTCTGCTGCACTCGGCGATCATGCTCTTCGTTAATCTGCAGCTCATCAGTTCCCCGATAGGGAGGAAGGGAAATGCCAAGTTTATTCTCATCTAGTAAGTCTCATGAGGGTGGATGATGGGAGCCACAGTGACTGCAGGACAGGCTACTAGCTAGCTATCCTACTGTAATACCAAAGCTCCATCAACCTAATTAGCCAGTTGATACAAGGCAAGCCAGCATTCATTATTCTATCCGTGTTCGCCATTTCCATTCCTCTGAGTCCCACGCCATGTTGTATAACCATCCCTCCCCACTCCTCCTCATCATCCTCGCCCTCTCTGCACCCATCTATGCCCGCTTCATCAGCGTAGAAGTCCTCTTCACCTACTAACCCCAATATATTACCCTTAGCTACTAGCCATGTTGGAGTTGTTAGAGTGACAATCCCTTATCACGTCAGCTCCTGAGTCAGAGTGGCAATGTGGTGGCAAACCTACTCAATATAGTGGCAAGGCCATTTAATACTCACTCTGATGTTCCAAACTTCTAATAAGAATAGTTTTATCTTACTAAAGGAGCATCTATGCAAGGAGAAATTTAATAGAGAAGAGTCTATATCAATTTTATCAAAGATCCCTACCTACAAAAACTAGCTTACCTATACAATACAGTCTCTATCAGATAGCAAAGTGGTTTCTTACCTTAATATAAACTTATCAAGGTCCTAGCAATTTATCAAAACTATTATATTCAATCAACTAACAACTTTTAAAATATTAAACTATATTATCAATACCCTTATCAACTATAAGAGTGAACTACAAGAAGAAGAAACTGAAATATCAATTAGCAATGCTCTCTTCACTAAAAAGAATACAAAATATAACCTTAAAGAACAAAAGCATAGTTAGAAATAGAATAAGAATAGACATAATAGGAATAAAAGTTATACAAAATAAAGAAAAAGAGAGCAAGGTCATAAGTTCTATTAGAGACAAAATTAACTACAGTATTAGTACTGTCTTAAACCAGAGCATAAGAGAAATGCCTGCTAAATCAATAAATTAGCTAGAGAGGCTAGAGGAAAGAAATAGTTACTTAGTACCTCTAAAAACAATATAGCTTAAGCTTTTATAACTTATACTATAATAGCTAAGAATACTATAGTTATACAAAATAGTTAATTTATTGACTCTAATGCCACAGACTACTTTTGCTCATCCAAGAAAATATTTTCAATACTTAGATACCTCTAGATACTAATATTAGTTTATATAGGCAGCAACACAACTACCTTTGCCAATGAAAAGGGAATAATCATTCTAAGCAACAGATCTTATATCCTAAAACTTATCAATGTCCTATATATCCTTAATATATACTACAATCTTCTCTTAATGAGCAAACTTGATAGTAATCATTAAAATATCTTATTCTTTTAGGAAATGGAACTTCTTTGCAGTAAAATATTAATTAAGACAACAATAAATAAATTAGGATATTAATAAACAAATACCTAGAAAAAAGTTATTAAGTTCATTTTAAATATTTAACATACTAATTATTTACAGATTTAATGTCTTTACAACTAATAAAGTTAAGAAAATAAAATAATATCAAGAAAAACTAAATTAGGGAGATAAAGAATAAAGTTAAGTTATCTGAATTAATAAATCTTTATTTATAATAACAAGTTTTTATCATTAACTATAAGTTATTCAAAAATCAGATAAGAAATATTATCTAAATTGTATATATACTATATGGCATTTAGGAAGGCAAATAACTGTGATTTGAAAAGCATTCTGTAAAATTATTTAAGCTATGGTGTTCCTTAAGAAAGTAGTGTTCTTACTCACCATTCTGATACTATTCTTCAATATAACTAATTCCTATATTATGACCAACAGTGGTCTCCAACACATACTTTTCACATAAATCTCCAATGAGTTATCGCCATTTCCGACTTAAATTAGTGACTTTATTATACCAAATTCTTCTCTACTTGACTCTTTTATCATTCATGACGTTTAAATTGTCCCAAGAATATTAACATTTGTACTAGAAAAAATACTTACTCCAATAGTCGTTAACTGTGAAGTTAACAAATCCAACTTCAAAAACGAGATGGAATTTATCGGCACTACTAACACGATGAGTGGATCAAACCGATTCAGACTAGTGGCAAAATCAGTATTCCTGACATACCTGAAGTATGACCTATCAAAGGAAGATTTAAAAAAAAAAAAACCAATTAACTAGGTTTCAGAAAATACTACACCATACAGAAGAAGTACAAAGACGGTATGCTACATTACCATGTCTTAGAGGAGTGGGACTCAAAATAAAATATCAAAAACCTACGCCACTTCGACATCAGCAGTTACCACCTAAATATTGGATAAACGCAAAAACGATTGGCCATGTGAAGATATCTTCACAAAAAAGGAAATAAAATGATCCACATCGGCAGAGATATGGTAATGTCAAAAGCAGTACGAAAGGAAATAAAGAATGACTTCTAGGCAGACGCGGTCGAAATAAAAGACAGATTAGAATTCCTGATGTCAATGAAAGCAACTACACTGCGTGAGCTGATACTTAGCTACAATAATGTCAAGTCATACATGAATAATACTTTCACTCCCACAGCACCGGAATATAAACAACCTGTATTAGATAGTATATGGAACATATCAGAGAAACTGCTAGATTGGGAAAAAAAAATATTTAGACAGACCTTTTAGTAAGTACTTGCATACCTCACAGAACACTTAACACGACCAATAATACCTTAATTTGTGGGGAGGTAGCCTTCGGCCACTTAACGGCTCTATGGGCTAAGCACATCACTCAGCCAATAGCTTTACATGGTTCAGGCAATAAGGTAGACAAAGGGCTTCACCCTCCGTACCTCTGTATTTCATAATTAAAATAGGGTCTTTAAAACTAATCAAATCATATATATTAGATGGATGACTAATAACACTTGTAGTGTGAAGCAAAATAAGACTCTGGAAAATCACCAAAGTACGATTCCTTGACCTTCACTCAATTATGACTAGTTGTTGGAACGTCCAGTAACTCAATTCATCCAAAAAATACTTTATTCTCAATGAAGTGCCCTTGAACAACAAGGACATGAACAAATTCTACAAATGTATACTAGACGGTCAACTCGAATTCACTGTGACAAACAAATACCTTAAAAAGGTACATGTCTTAGAATGGGGAAAACAGTGTATCGCCTTATTTAATTAAAGATCCAAGAGAGTATAACAGTGTAGATATTGGTTGGCTGAATGGAAATTGCATTTTCTTTAATATCATAAAACCTTTATTTGCTTTAATGAATCCTCCGAGAACACCAGACTGTACATAAAGCATTGTACAATCTTATAGAGAATATAGATAGAGACAATAAATTTAACCAATCTTCAAGAGTCCCTCCAATGAAAATATAAAGAGATAGATCTAATCCCAATAGCAGGAATCCCAGGCTTAGGAATAATAAGCTTAACCGTAGACACCTTCAAACCCAGGCACTCAAGTTGATTCTTCTTAGAATCCTCACCCCTATCAGAAAGATCCATACTATCTACATTGAGGATCTGTGCTACTTGTTTGCATGTAAAAGATGGAATATAAACAATGATAGCAAAATAGAAATCATAACACTTTTTATCAAAACTAGGCTTGACAAGACCCACACGAGAATAAAACTATAACTTCTGTCTAAAATTAACCTAACAATTAAAAGGTCAAACTTCCAATTCATTAACACAAAACCTTTTATGAAACGTATAATTCAAATAAATCTTTACTCTAACTTTAGCAGATACCAGATAAAAAATAGGACTTCACCCAAGAATCGTATCCAAAATCCCAGAATCCCCTAATAAAATATCTGTATTGACACAACAAGTACTTCCAAGAACATCAAGACCTTTGCTGCTGGACTGGGCCTCGTTAAGGCAAATAGTACTCTCATCACTACCATCCTCAAAGAACTGTGTTGTATACAAATAGCAAAAAGTAATAACTTAAATAGAATACTTCCGACTGTCGACAGCCTCAAACCTTACTCCCACACCAGTAGCCAGTACAGTATCATTGTTACGATGGTCTGAATTACAAAGTTTAGTGGCGGGCAACAAAAAGCAAGAATCGTCTGTACTAGGAAATATGCAATACAGTAACCAGTACAGTATTATCATTATGATAGTCTGAATCACAAAGTTTAGTGGCGGGCAACAAAAAGCAAGAATCGTCTGTACTAGGAAATATGCAATACAGTAACCAGTACAGTA
>JAJDMX020000042.1:0-31722 GCA_022345685.2 Nothomitra cinnamomea | reverse complement strand
TTATCATTATGATAGTCTGAATCACAAAGTTTAGTGGCAGGCAACAAAAAGCAAGAATCGTCTGTACTAGGAAATATGCAATACAACGCTTTATTCCTGGTAAATTCCATCAGTATCACCTCGTAATGTCTTTGATCGCCCAGAACATCCTTAACATGACTTGCAAATTTATAAGGCGCACACAAAAACTAATGGTGGGAATAACCACCATTATAACTGTATAGCATGGTGAATATCTATATATATAAGAAGTTAATAACAATACACATGACAGAAGTTAACAACTATACATACCACTAATAATAACAATGACAGTAAAGACAACGGTAAGTGGGACAGTTAGTAGGATGGTAAGTATGATGACGAGAAAAATAATCCGTAAAATGAACAGAACCATAAGAAGGATGATTACGTTAGAAATGTCGAAATGGCATAGTTGATTTCAGAAATATATGGCATAGTCAATGCTATTTATACACAACCAACAAATACCAATGTTTGTTGTCAACACACATAATTACAAAACAAACAAACTTATCTATGCATCTCTCAAACCTAATAACCGAAATTAAAAGTGTAACCACAACAACAAGTGAGACTTTCAACTGACTCCACATCATAAACAAGATTACTACATCAATCGGATTACTAGATACATACACATCTGGCTGGATAGCAAAATACCTGAAACTAAAATTAAGCAGCAACTGTTGCTACAACATCATAATAATAAACAATGCATCACACTGGGAAACAGTCCCCAGGACACTGGATACCAGTACACCAGACACCATAGCTGTAATATTGAAGAACTTCAACAACAATATTATATTATCTTCAAGATGACAATTAAAGAACAACTCTCTAATTTTATATCTAATATAAAAAATTGTCTTAAAGCTATTAATTCAACTAATGATGTAGCAATATCATATTAGTTAATAATATTGATATTTTCTCTTGTAACAGTAAGCATATGTAACAATTGCTGCAGGCACTAAAACTCTTTCAATAACTTAATTATAAGCACTAGCAAGGCGAAATTGTTATGATTAGCCCTAAAGCTAAACTCTTTGGATTGCTAAAACAGTATGAACAATATTAGGCTAAATGCCAAACATGGTTACAGTAATATTATAAGGCTCTTAGAGTTAGAATTATTGAGATATGAGGCTTCACATTACTTTGCATAATAGAATTTATTTCAATTCTAGAATTAATTGTAAAACTAATTGCAGCTTCTCTTAAAAACAATCTTCTGCATACATATAATGAAAAGAAGATTATATATCTCTTAATATGCTAACCATATATGGCACAATAGTACACCACTGTCAAGCTATAGTCCTAGCCCTCAGTACTTCATATTACAGAAATCAAATTATCAAATATTTCAATTAATCACCAGTGTATATTAAGAGACTACATTTAATTACTAGTAATATATATGATAAAAAGTAGTTGCAGTTAAATAATTAAGTTTTTGACAATAAATGTAATACTATATATAAAGGGTTTTTAACTAATGAGATTTGCTAATTAGACTTTAAAGAGATTTCAAGTATTTCCAATAGTAATTACTAACTTATTTATTATAACCTTTATAACCAGCAATTATTATAGATAACTCCTTATCCAGAGTCATGGCTGACTTCACTGTCAAAAGCAGTAAAGTTATCTTAGTAACTATGATATCTCTTTACTGTACTTAAAATGTAACTAGTAAAAGTATTTCCAAATCTTCTATTTTTGAGAAAGTACATACTTTTTATTGTCTTAAAAAAAGCTTCTATTATATTTATATATACTTGTGCTAAAATAAGAGAAAGTAAAGACTAACCTCTATACTCTCAATACATGTAGTTTTACTAAGTTTTAGAATAATGAGAATTATAGTATGTGAAAATAATTATTTAAGAACTAATTCTATAATGATTATAATAAATTTATTTTTAAAATAAAGCCCAAAGTAATTCTAGTTATAAATATATACAGTACTTACTCCTATTACTTTATATATCACGATGACTTAAGTTTCATTATTAAACTCAATATAAGTTATATTATAAGTAATACTAAAAAATATATAAATTAAGTAATATAAGTTACTTATTGGCAGATAGCCAATAAATTAGTAAAGAGGTAACTATAAATACTGTATTATATTCTTAAAGAAAGTGTCTTTTCTTCCCTCTTTATTGAATGTCTTATTAATTTAGTAATTAAACTTTATATTAAGAATTATCACTTAAAATATCATTTAATATAGTTACAGTAAAATTGTTTCACTATCTTGATATATGAGACTAAAATAACTGTTTCACAGCTACCCTAAAAACTTTTTACTATATACTTAAATATTTAAAACAAACTAGAAGATAAGACATTATCAGAGTTAAATCATTACATATTTGTACAAGCATTTTTGCAATTATTTTATTAAAATGTCTAGTTGTAATACTTTTTTACTTTACTTCTATTACTTGTATAAGTTTATCCTGTGTTTTTGAAATTAAATTTTAATTATTAATTGCTTTCTTAAGTTAAGACTAGGTATTTTTGATTAAATTAAAATCCAGTAAATAAGTTAATCAATTTATCAATATAATATCTTCCTTTTCAAAGAATTTCTTTATAATTCTAGCCTAATAACATGATGCTCTATTATATATAAATATTTATATATCTTTATTATATTTAATTTATATTGCTGCTTTCAAAACTTTATCTTTCAGAACTCGATTAATATAATATTAACTATTTATATATTTCTTAATCAATATTAATAATTCTTTTATATCTTTAGGAATATAGAACTATATAATAATAGAGATTCTTCTACTTTTGAATGTTGACTTAAGATATACATCATTAAAAACCTTATTAACTTTATATCAAATCTAGTATACTTGTCTATTAAGACCTAATTCAATATTATATTTATTTATAAATATTACTTTTTCTCTATCTTTTACTTTTTAATGTTAATGTATTAAAGTAAATTTAACTTACTTTTTTTTTAAGTCCTTCTTTCAGATAAGATTTTCAGTAAGCTATATGTTTATAATAATCATACTTTTCAAGAACTTTTTTAATCATATTTAAATAACATTTGAATTATTTATAAAGTTCTCTAATACTTATTTTTTAATTTTTCACTACTATATTAATTAATGCAATCTCATCTTTAAGCAAGAGCTTAGAAAAATAGCCTGAATATTATTTTATAGCTGTTAGGCTATCTGAGTTTTCATAGACATGTTACAATATCTAGTATATAAAGAATTTAGTAATGCTAAAATTTAAAGTAATTTTAGAATACAATAGCTTAACTTTCCATAGATATATTACTGTATATATATATTAAAAGATTATATAAATATGTCCAATTATTGCAGTGATTACTTATAAACAAAAAGAGAGATTTATTGTAAAAATTAAGTCTGAAAATTTTTCTTAATATAAGACTTTATAGTATCATATATATAATAGCTAAATAAGAAAGTTAGTATTTATCTTACCAAAATTTTGCTTCCTTGCTTTTACTCTACTTAAAGATAGTATTTTAAAGAAAGTATCAAATCTTCAAAATTGCTTATTTTAAGGTCTTAGTAAAAGTTAAACATTTTTAATAAAAGGCTACTAATTTAGTAAAAGTTAAATATAGTCTAGCATGACGATATTTAAGCTGAAAGAGAAATTAGTAAAGAAAACATACTAGATAGCTGTCTATTCTAACTGAAGAAAAAGTTAACTAATTAATTTAAAAAGATATTAAATCATTAAAGACACAAATAGAAGATATTTTAGATTATACAGTACTAATCAAAATTTTCATTTTATGAGATACTATTTAACTTGCTTTAAAAAAGTATAATTATTAAAAGTATATTCTTTATTGTATATAATATAAAGCTTAAAAGGCTAAAACTGCAACTTAATAGTAGTACGCTGTCATGTCACATGCAATTAGTATGCCAAAGAATAGGTAATCTCTTTTCTATATTATTTGTATAAAAAATTACTTTTGAGAGAAGTAGTAATTAGTTTTACAATTAGTTTTACCATTCAAATTCCATCCTATTACACAAAGTAATGCAAAGCATTATATCTTTATTATTTTAGCCTTAAGAGCCTTATAATATTACTGCGACTACACTTAATATTTAACTTAATATGATTCATACTGTTTTAGCAATTTGAAGAATCTGATTTTAAGGTAGACCTTAATATTGCAGTTGTGACAATCTGACTCTGATGAGGTCTCGTCTCCTAGTTTATCTTGGTGATTAGGTATACAGCGTGGCGTTCTCGGGGTGACCATGAGACAAGTATGTTAGTCTCGTATACTGGGATAGCGAAACAGTTCTACAGTAACTATATTAAAGATATTTTGGGCAATAATTCTTGGTACAAAGCTTATATTGCTAAACTAATAAGACTTTCAGTGAAGAGAAAAGGAAAGACACTTTCCCTGAGACTCCAACACTATATTTATAGCTGCCTCTTCACTGACTCCTTGGCAACCTGCCAACAGGTGACTCGTACTACTTAGAGTGTTCTTTCCTCGGCGTGACTCACACTTGACTCACGCCGAGTTCAATAATGATATCTAAGTCGTCATGACTTATAACTCTCTGTCCATACCTGAGCTGCCCACTACACCCAGCTGACGTGTTCTTCAGCTGCCAAGTGTTTCTTAGCTCTCTTAGTTCTTTGCCTATAGTCAATGGTTCTCCGTTCATAGGTCATAGTAGTTCCTGTTGGCTGGTCGCCCTCTGGCTAGACTCCTTAGCAGTGGTATAGCTGGCTGAGGTCATTGCCTTGACAGAGGTGTGCATGATTTATTGAGTTGCCATGGGTTGCGCTCTCAGCGCTGAGGGTACTGATTGCGCAAACCCCTGTTCCGGCCTCCACGCTCTCACAGCAAGTGCCGCTCGTCCTCATATTTGGTTCATCTTTATCAAGCCGTTCGAGCCGCCCGTATCCCGTAGGTCAGCAATCCGGTCTAATGGTTTCAGCGCCACTCCCGTGTCCGTGGCGTTCCTGATGGGACTTGGGATATCCGTAACAGCAGTTTATTTATTAATAACAAAAATAAAGTACATTGTTTAGTCTAGTTTAAAGATTATAAGAATTATAGATTAGATTTTTGAAGGCATGTGATATGAATAGATTAGTCTTCATTTTCAATACAAATATATTATTGGGTATAGGTAATACAAAAATAAGATGAATGATATTATCCAGATTGTATATAATTAAACTATTAAAGTAAATAGAGATCATTTATGGTTTGGAATTGCGTTAACTATAAATTTAAAATTTTTTTAATTAATATATACTCTATACTAGGAAAGTATGAAATCAGTTAAAAAAGGTATTATGATCAAGTTTTGAGTGAGCTATTAGCTAGAATCTACTTAAGGGAAAAACTTTTGAATTCCTGTATAATGGTAATAGCTTTAAGTACTGTAAAGTAAGTGATACTAGTGTATGCTACTTGGACTTAAGTGCTCTAAGTAATTTAATTTATAAACAAGATCTTCTAGTTACTGATGACTAGAATTACTTCTCAACTAGGATTTAATGAAGCAGTATATGATTATATCTTGTGATATCTTGAATAATAAAACTTGGTTGTTAAGTAATAAATTTTAAATAATATATTTAATGAAGAGAAGAAGAAAACACTTTCTGCTACTCTCTAAAACTATTTATAGTAGTTCTTCATCGGGTCACTGACCATTTGCTATTGAGTGATTAAACACTATATTAAAGTTATGTCAAGATGTGATTTATAACTCAAATTCTCAATAAAGAAACTTAAGTCACTTTGTAACTTATACTTGTCTTATCTATATGCAATTATTATATGATTCACTACTTCTAGCTAATATGTCTCTTAGTTACTTTAATTAGTCAGAGATCTATTAGCTTATTTTCCTAAATTGCTCTTAGCTAGTCCTTGGCTAAAGGCTTCTGTAATTTATCAATTGCTTTCTGTATAGTTCTCTTAGTATTATAGTAGCTAGCTGAGTCTGCTAAGTAAAGGTTGCTAGATTGAAGTATTGTCTCATATTTTTCAGTTGCTTTACACAGTATGCAGTACATAGGCTTGACAGTCTGCATGTTGCTACTATAGGTCCTATACCTTAGCAAGTTTCATTGTTGTTCATATTTGGTAACTGGTTCTCTTAACTATATACCATGCTCAATAGAGCTTCATTTGCAATCTAATCAAATAGTTTCTGCACTACTTCTATATTTGTAGCATCTTATAACTTAGGGCTCAAGATGTTTGCAATACTCTATGTATTTGTGGTAGAAGATAATGTACTGGTTCATGGGAAAAAAAAGAAAAAATCTATATGCAATATGGTCTGGAAGGAATTATACATTTACTTTATTAATTGGCCACCAAGTTCACCAGATTTAAACCCTATTGAATGGGTATGGCGATACATTAGGCAGAAGCTGCGAAAGCGCCGACCACATGGAGGATGGGTAAGGATCAGCTTGGTGCCTCAATACTCCGTACCCGAGTGCATGCGTCCCCAGTCCCTGTTCGAGCTTGACTTTCCTGCGCCTCGCCAAACCCCATCATCGGATATTCCAAGGTAATCTATTTTCATGTCAAAATTAGGCAGGGACAGGGCACGAACCAGTTGGGAATCAAACAATTTTGCTCGCTTATGTGCCGTCTATGTATGTACGTCGACACGTTGGGTTTTGTGGGGGTTAAGCACGGTACGAGTGCTCTACTCCGTACACATCTCTCGTACTGCTGAGTATAGGGTTGATTGCCTCACGGTCGGTAGATTCTGCCCCGAGAGTGCGAGCAGCTCGGGACATCATCACCCTTCGTTGCGCTCTGGAATGGTTGCCGAAGCGAAACGAGGTGGCACGAACGCGCAGTACTCTACGGACCAAAATGGGGGGTACTTTCTTCGCTCCCTATATAGCCAGAGACTTCAACAACACCAGCTTAAAACTCCTACCTTGCTTTTCAAACCTTTCAAGCAAATGAATACAGCAAACATTTGAGGTTTCACTGTTTCCACTGTTGTGGGGTCTAGTGTTGTGGCGGCCCGTTTTATGAATGAAGCAAAACGCTATTCCTTCGACCCGCCGAGACGAGTTTAATGCTGAATATTTCGACGTTGGCGATAAAGCAACGCAGTGATTTTTGCACCCCGACCCGTGGCTTGGCGAACGAGGACTAATATATGCCGCTTCGTCTGCCAATGTTTCGTGCCTCCTGGGGATACAGGCGACTCGCGTTAAAAGAATACGGTTGGTTTGGGATATCATATTCTTACAGCACGAGTATTCCTACATCAAATACGCACTATACCGGATCAGGTAGTAGTCCAGCACACTTTACCCCCAACATTACCGAATCTGGCTAGTAGACCACCCACCTAGGCGACTTGCCTGGCCAAATCCCAGTC
The DNA here is from genome assembly GCA_022345685.2 of Nothomitra cinnamomea. Taxonomy (NCBI): domain Eukaryota; kingdom Fungi; phylum Ascomycota; class Geoglossomycetes; genus Nothomitra; species Nothomitra cinnamomea. Next base: position 24,268 of record JAJDMX020000042.1, on the reverse strand, counting down.
GCCTGTAACACGTCATTGTGTGCAGCCACAATTGACGGGTGTGCGTTTCTCTCATCACGCCGAGAGAATCACGTCTTGTGGCCAATGACAGGCAAAATAGCAGCCGGGACACAACACGGCTCGGCCGACGAAGAATGGACCGAGGCGGCCCGAAGGATGTACCGAGGCGGCCCGAAGAATGTACCGAGGCGGCCCGAAGAATGTACCGAGGCGGCCCCGCATAGGTTTTTGTGGGGTCGGCCCGACCGATATGTATCCCCTCATCCCGCTGAGACATGTTGCCTTTTAGCGGCCGCCACAACCAGGGTGTAATCCAGGCATATTATTGGCTCAGCAACGCGCCTATGAGCTCGCCTTGTGTTCGTGAGGGGAAAAATTCTGGGTATTTCTTTGGCAGCGAGAAACCTACCATATTATCCCCACACGGGCTCTACACGAGCCCCGGGATTAAAACATGGCTAGCACTCTTCGAGGCAAGGCGTTGTTGGTTTTCCGTTCCAGCAGATGAGGTTGATCGACGGCGTTTGGGTTGGCTTTTTTCTCTGTCTCCTGGAAGCCGGGCAGCGACTCCGGAGTTTCCCCAGCGAAAGCCAAGCTCCGTGGGTCCGTTCTGATCTACATATCAAGCAACTAGGATAGAAACTGCGGAACTTTAAAGTAGAGTTGGCGTCATGCTTGATCGGCGGCCGAGGCTGACCTCAGCTTGGAAAGGGGGCTCTGGAGGATGTAGGTACTCTATGTGCCTCGTACTAGGTCAAAGGGTTTGAACACACTTCGAAGCGACACCACCAGACGGCGAAAATCGAAGCCCCCAGAATATTAGCAAACCCTGGCTGACGGGGAAAAAAAGAATGAAAATTGGGTGGGATGAACTGCAGTGGCAAAAAGAAGTTCAAAATCTTATTGTACAGCGGAGTTCAATAAGTATTCGGACACATTTTTACGGGAAACACTTGTAAATAATATCAAAGTGAACACAAGGAGATTTGTAGTACAGGGTCTGTGCTTTGGCATTGATGGCCGACTGCAGGGTTAGCATTTTTTGGAGGGTCTCGGTTCGCCTTATTAAACCCCGCTGTGCAATTGGGGGATCTCTATCATACGGTGGTATGTTATTAAGGTTTGCGCGCCGCCCGGACCGTCCACCGTGAAAGCTTCATGCACGGTATGCATGATAGGACTGTCTGTCCCGGGCAGATGGGGCTGGCTGGCCGCGTAACGATCGATGGCAGGGGTTCTCCGCACCTCTTCAACGTGTTTTGGCCTAAACTCACGCAATGACTTTGTTTTCTATTGCTTCCCCGGCAGTCACAGTCACAATCACAATGTGCACCTGAGCGATGAGACTTCCTTACGGAAAAAAAGTTTTTTTTCGCGGAAAACCCCAAAATACTACAGCACACGGCATAAGTACTACATGGTGTTAGTAAGAGGCCCTCTCTAATAGGCTATCGATAAAACCTTTTTGCTAGCACACCACAAACCAGTCACACGTTCCGAAAATCCTCAAAATTTCTAGGCTTACTCTCTGTATAGAGCTTTTGTACCTTCTCTTTTTCTTTCCAGCAAGAATTCAATGGAGTTCTACTAGAACCCTCGAGGTGACCGGCGCTCTCGTAGACTTTTGCGCCAACACTACAAATGTATCCTAGTGTACTCTGTAGTAGTGTAGATGGGGGTTAAGCTTTCTTCCCCATGTCGACGTGCGCTATGTCCCTGGGCAGGGGAAGCGGAAGGGCTAGACAAAGGATCCTGGCAGGCTGAGGTTATCTGTGTGAGATGGGAGGGGGGTGGGACCGGGCGAGGTCTGTGGCTTGGCGGCCCCGGTTTTATAACTACTAGAGTGTCCGCTTGTCCCGGCTCCAATCCCCCACCACACACATATTCGCACATGACAATCGATCCAAACTAGAAGAGTCAGCAACAAGACCTTCTGCAGCGACGGACGATAGAAACAAAAATTTTTCTACTCTAGTATCTCGAGAGATAAATTTTAAAATTCGACAAACTCGACTCTCTTCGCCACCGTTGCTATGGCCGCCCTACCGCCGGGACCTCTTCCTGAAGATATAAACAAGGGACCGGAGCTCGTCGCCGCTTGTGTCACGCTGACTGCTATTGCGCTTACCCTGGTCGTTACCCGCATGTACGTGAGGATACATATGGTAAAGTGTGTCGGGATGGATGATTATGCCATCTGCGCCGCCATGGTAAGCTACAACGCTCATTCCCGATACGGCGTGTATTGCCGTCCCCCATCCGGGTTCAGAGGAAGCGATGGAGGTTTCGATGGAGTAACTGACCATGTCGATATGGAAACACAGTTGGTATCTCTCGTGTCTCTCGGGACCATCGGGACGGGGGTCCACTACGGTGCTGGCCGTCATGCTGTCTACATCAAACCCGAAGTTTTGGTGGTAGGGCTGAAGTTGAATTTTATCACCCAGACCCCCATCATCGTCGCTCTCGCTCTCGTCAAACTTTCCATCTGTTTTTCCTTCCTTCGGTTTGCGGAAATTACGGCATGGTACCGGTTTATAGTTTGCCTCATCGTAGTGACGATCGGAATTTTGGGGCTGTCTATCTTCGCTCTGTACTACCAATGCCGTCCTATACAGGGTTTGTGGACTCCGGGTCTGAAGATGACATGCTTGAAACCGTCCACGTTGTATGCATTGTTGTATTTTATTTGTTGTGAGTCGACATTCTCCAGCTTGCAAGTCTAGTGGCTAAAGCTGACTTTGATGTGCAGCGGTTGGTATTGTCAGCGATGCTGCTTTGGCGCTTCTACCGATTCCGATCTTCTGGAGTCTTCACATTCAACGCCGGGTAAAAATCGGTTTGATCGTCGTTATGGGATTAGGTATCTTGTAAGTGGACATGTATACGCGATTATCCCAGAAAGACAATATGCTAATGCGGCAAAATCTAGTGCAAGCGGTGCGGCGATAGTAAAGACAACCTATCTATCCAGTTACGGTAAACACGGTGACTTCTTATGGGACAGCGTTCACCTTACCATTTGGGCAGTGTAAGCGTCTCAGTCTGCTGCATCAACAACCCCCCTCTGTGTAGTGCCCGAGTCAGCTAACCTTTCCTTCCCCAAGCGCCGAACAAAACGTGGGAATAGCAGCGGCTTCAATTCCCACCATCAGGCCGCTCTTCAAAGCCTTCAGAAGCCTGTACGGATCTGGCTCCGGCAGAAACACCTCCAACCGTTACAGCGTTCATTGGCCCAGTTACGTGAGCCGGAAATCACACTCCCGGAGTATAATGACGCACGACGCTCGTACGGCCAAGAATCCGACTAGGAGCGACGGAGAATCCGAGGATATCATCCTCGAAGGCCGGACAGATTGGGATCAAATTCGGGGGAAGAGCAGGATTACGAAAACAATAGTCGTGGAGAGCTCGGTGTCGTCTGCCGGGGTGGCGGATCATGAGAAGAGGAAATGGGTGCCGGAGCCGTGAATGGAAAAAAAAAATTGCGAACAAAAAGGGGCACGAAGTGGGAAAACAATATACTTTGATTTTCGGGATTGGGAATAGGATTTTCAGACGTTATGGTACTAAGTTTTTGACGAAACACTGCTATGTGTGAGTGTCCGAGACCACTGTTGAGGATGGTCGACAGAGACATCTGACGGTTGTAATAACAGTGGCGCCACATTGCATTGTTTTCTTCTGAACGTTACGGCGTATTTCTTCGTAGTGACCACGAAAAATGTGATTTGCCTTGCGGGTCGCTAGGCTGCTTTGGGAATCGCAGGGGGCTTTATCCTATCTAGCACTAAGCGATTGTCTGCATAATCTAGTACTTGGGTATGACCTCCTCGAAGCGGGCAGACAGGGATGCGATCTTATTTGGCGTGTCGATCAACGAATACATACAAACAGTAGGAAATTTAGGCAAACTCAAAGTACTTAGGGTGTCGAGGTTAGTCTCTGCCTAGCAACCATATACTCGCTTGCGCGTTGCTGGGCAGAGACTTAACCTTACACCCTAAGTACATCGCGATAAACAACGGAAAATGCTCTAAACATTCTCTACCAACATGTATATCCACCTTCAGCCGCTATGACGGCTTTAATGCGCTCCTCCATACTGTCAATAAATCTCTGAAAATCTCCAGCCTCTAGTTTATCCCATTCTTCCCTGAATGCTGCTTTCACTACACTTAAAATAGTAGAATAATTAGGACGTTTGCAGAGGCACCTCTTTAGAATTTGCCAACCATTTTCAATAGGGTTTAAGTCTAGAGAGCTAGCTGGCCATTTAATTAAGTAAGTATAAATATATTCAGAAATATGAAGGTAATAATCCTTAATACTTTTAGCCTAATGTAAGGAAGTATTTATTGCTATTCTTATCACTTTTAAGGTCTAGATACTATATTTTCAGGTTCTAGAAATTAGAAATCAAAAGAATAATATATTGTTAATAGCTTAATACATTAATATTTCCCCATTTTTTTTTATTCTAAATAAGCATAAACTATTTAAAGTTATTTCAAATATAAGCTTAAATTAAACAAACTTTTTTTGTGAAATTTAGGTTAAATGCAATCTGTATTATATTCTTTCCTTGACTAGTAAGTTATTTAAAGATTTCCTATAGTACCATCAATATTTATAATATATTTATTTATTCAAATGACTTAATCTTAATTATTTTTGATAAAATGTTGAACTGATAATATCTATTCCAATCTTCCTACTTTTGCAATGTAACTCAGCCTATATAACAAATTAGAACAAATAGAGATCATAGTAAATAATAGAGAATTATTTATCAAGATTTCTTCTATGCAATATGATGAGAAAATTCTTCTTTTTCTAAGACTCTTTTAATTACTTTCATAGAGTATTAAAGGTCTATTTCAACTTCAATTTTATTGTAGGTAAAGTGTCTATTAATAGTTAATATTGTAATAAAATTAACAATATCAAAGCAGTAAAGAATTATTAAGATATAAGAACAATATGACTTTTTCAGAGTAACAAGTTCTTTACAAATATTAGTAATTGCTATCTTCTTAAAGGAAAAGGCTTTTATTAAAGTTATATTTTGTGTTAAGTAGCTTGTTTAATGATATAGAGCTTGAATTTGAATGTACTTAATATTTAATATTCTAATTCTGATTTATGCAGGCATTTTTTAATACTCAATTTACATAATATTTGTATTCTAAATATTTATATTTATGAGGTTTATTGTTAAATCATTTTACATTGTCTTTGTTAGTTTCAGAAGTTTGAATCAAATAATGCTTAAACCCTATTTATTCACTCTAAAGAAGTCGTACTTAAATACTTTGTTATAATAGTGGAGGCTTCAAATACTGTGAAGTAAGCGATACTGACGCATGTTACTTAGACTTGAATGCTTCAAGTAACTTGATTTGTAAATAAGGTCTTCTTGTTGCTAGGGACTAGAGTTACTTCCCAGCTGGAATTTAATAATCCAGTGTATGGTTATATCTTCTAATATTTTAGATGATAAAACTTGAATTACTAAGTAATAAAGTTTCAAATAATACATTTAATGAAGAGAAGAGAAAAGTGCTTTCCGTTTCTCTTTAAGTACTCTTTATAGCAACTCTTCATCAAGTCACTAACCACTTACCATCAGATAATCACATACTATATTACTGTCATACCAAGGCATAACTTATAACTTGATTTCTAATTAAAAAGACCTGAGTTACTGTGTGACTTATACTCTTTCTATTTATATGTAATCACTACACAATTTACTATTTCTAGTTAACATGTCTCTCAGTTATCTTAACTAGTTAGGGATTTATCAGCTTAATTCCTAAGTTGCTTCTAGCTAGTCCTTAGCTAGAATTCTTCGTAATTTGTCAGTTGTTACTTATATAGCTTTCTTAACACTATAGTGGCTGATTAAGTCCACTTAAGCAAAGGTTGCCTAACCAGGGTATTGTCTCATGTTTTTCAATTGTCACACATTATCTTTCTAATCCCATACTCTAGTAAGTTTTGTTGCTACTCATATTCGGTATTCTGCTCCCTCAACTGTATTCTATGCCTAATAAAGCTCTATTCATGATCTGATCTAATAGTTTCTTCACTATTCCTGTATCTGTGGCATCCTACAGCTTGAAGCCTAAGATGTCCGTAATATTTATACTTTGAAAATTAGTGTTTATGGTAGCTATTATCTCTTTTCTCTATTAGTTTTTGCTAAGCACAATGGAAAAGATTAGAGTAGACTGTAATTATTAAGTAAGAAACTATTTATATACTTTATTTCAATGTTTAGTTATCTTTTTATTGATTGGATGACTACTATAAGGTTAGGTGTAGAGACTATAAGTGCAAAACTGTATAAAAGTATTAGGTTATAGAAATACTCTATAAGGATAATATAGTTAAGAGATAGAGATATACTACAAAGTACTGATATGAAAGATATACAAGAATTCTGAGAGTCTACAGTACAATAATATAATAGTAGAGGCTTTGAGTACTATAAAGTAAGTAATACTGACACATATTACTTAGACTAAGATACTTTAAATAACTTGATTCGTAAACAAGATTTTCTCGTTGCCAGGACCAGAATTACCTCCCAGCTGGAATTCAACAAGGCAGCATACAATTATATCTTTTGATATCTTAGACAATAAAACCTGGTTACTAAGTAATAAATATCCAAATAATATGTTTAATGAAGAGAAGAGAAAAGTACTTTCCATTACTCTCTAAGTACTCCTTTATAGCAATTCTTCATCAAGTTAATGATTACTTGCCATCAAGTAATCACATACCACATTATAGTTATGTCAAGGTATAACTTATAACCTGATTTCTAGTTAAGGAAACCTGAGTCACTGTGTGGCTTATACCCTTCTTATCTCTATGCAATTATTATACAACTTATAATTCCCAGCTGACATATCTCTCAGCTACTTCAGCTGGTCAGAGATCTGTCAACTCAATTTCTTAGATCATCTCCAGCCAGTCTCTGGCTGAGGGCCTTTATAATTTGTTAGCTATTATCTATATAACTCTCTTGGTACTATAGTTGCTAGCTGAATCTACTAGGTGAAGGCTATTTAACTAAGATATTATCTTATATTTTTCAGTTACTGTATATAGCGCACAATGTGTAGGCTTGACAGCCTATGCACTGCCACTTTAAGTCTACACCCAGTAAGTTCTATTATTGTTTATATTTGATAATCGGCTTTCTTAGTTACATGCCATACCTAAAGGAACTTCATTCATAATCTGATCCAATGATTTCTGTACTACTACTATGTTTATAGTGTTTTGTGGCTTAGGGCTCAAAATATCTATAATAAATAAGGGAAATAAGGGGTATCCCCTTAATATAACAGTTATATAAAAATGCTAAGAATTTATAATATAATAAAGAGAATAGGAAGTATTTCTCTAATATAAAAGTTATATAAGAATACTGAGAGTTTATAATATAATAAAGGGATAAGAGACATTCTTAATAAAAAAGTTATATAGAATTGTTAAGAGTTTACAATGTGATAGAGAGGATAAAAAGTATTTTTGTAATATAAAAGTTATATAGAATTATTAAAAGTCTATGATATAATAGAGAGAATAAAAGATATCTTTTTAAGATAAAAGTCATATTAGATTGTTTTGTTATACTAAACACTATTTAAAAGTAGATAGTAAGAAATATTAATTTCTGAAAAGTATAATCAATTTAATTATTTAAATTTAAATGCCAAAGACATAAAACAATATGGAGTTACTCTACACTTTCAATCAGAAAAAGAAAAAACAGAGGAAAAACAGGAAAACAATAAATTTATAATAATTAAAGTACTATAATCTTTCCGACAACTACTAAAGCTTATTAGCTTTTTTTTATACAATACCATTAGACTCTTTAATATCAAAATGATTTAAATTAAATAATTGTTTAAATATAAAATAACTAGCTTTTTTAACTAAAGTTCTTTTCCCTTAAATTAAATATAGTTTTATCCAAAATTAAACTTTAGAATTTATGAATCATAATAGCATGAGTTATTATTAAAGAAAACTATTACCATGTCATTTAAATGCCATTTTTCTTCTATGAATTAAGATTTAGGAAAATAGGTACTATTAGTAGTCTTTTTACAGTAGTTAAGATATATAGCTTTAAATAATTTATAATGTTAACTAAAATTATAGTTGAAAGCATTGTAAATAAATCCATTGAGTACTTTTAAATAATTTTATACACAATTACTATAGTTTCATTAATCAAGTCCATTTATATTTAAAGATTAAAAGTTATCATAATTTTAACTTTTTTATATTGTAATAGTTTTGCACATAACTCTTTAGCTTTCTCTTTAGAATAATTTATAGCTTTATGACTAGTATATTTAACTTTAATTTTAATAATTGATAGATTGAAATCCATTAATATTATGGATACCTTAGACCTTAAGCTGCAGAATGCTATAAATGCAGAAGTAGTACAGAAACTATTAAATTGGATTAAAAGTAAAGTTCTATTGAGCATATTATATGGTTAAGAGAGTTAGTTATTAAATATGAATATCAATGCAACTTACTGAAGTATAGTGTTCAAAGTAGCAATACACAAGCTATTAAGCCTGTACACTACATACTGTGCATGGTAAATGAAAAATATAAGACAATACCCTAATTAGGTAGCTTTTACTTAGCAGACTTAGCCAACTACTATAATGCTAAGAGAATAATATAAGAAGTAACTAATGAACTCTGAAAACCTCTAACAAAGGACTAATTGGAGATAACTTAAGAGAAAAGTTAATAAATTCTTAACTAGTTAAGATAGCTAAGAAATATATTAGTTAGGAGTAGTAAATTATACAATAATTATATATAAGTAAGAGAGGTATGAGTTACAAAGTAACTTAAGATTTCTTATTTAAATTCAGATTGTGAGTTATGCTTTAGCATGACTGTAATATAGTATTTGATCACCTAATAGTAAATAGTTAGTAGCTTGGTAAAGAGTTACTATAAAGAGTAATTGGAGAGAAATAGAAAGTACTTTTCTTTTCTCCTTATTGAATGTATTATTTGAGAGTTTGTTACTTAGCAATTCAATTTTCCTTGTTCAAAATATCAAAAGGTATAATTATATACTACTTTGTTAAATTCAGGCTGGAAAGTAATCATAACAGTGAAGGCTTTTGGTACTGTAAGGTAGATGATACTAGTATATGTTATTTAGACTTGGATGCTTTAGATAGTTTAATTCAGAACAAGGTCTTCTTGTTGCTGAGAACCAGAAACACTTTCCAGCTAGAATTTAATAAGGCAGTATACAATTATATTCTTTGATATTTTAAATGATAAGATTTTTGCTAAGTGACAAACTTCCAAATAATATATTCAATGAAGAGAAGAGAAAAATACTTTCTATTGCTCTTCAGGTATTTTTTATAGTAGCTCTTTATTGAGTCACTAACTATCTGGCATCAGGTAATCACATACCACATTATAGTCATGCTAAGGTATAACTCATAGCTTGATTTTTAATTTGGGAAACTTAAGTTACTGTATAACTCATATCTCTCTTATCTATATTCAATCACTGTATGACTAACTACTCTTAACTGATATATTTCTTAGCTATCTCAACTAGTTGGAAATCTGTTAGCTCAATCCCCTAAATTGCTTTTAGTTAATCCCTAGCTAGAAACCTTTGTGGTTCATCAGTTGCCACTTATATGGCTCTTTTAGCATTGTGGTGGCTAGTTGAGTTCATTAAGTAAAGACTATCTGATTAGGGTATTTTCTCATATTTTTCAGTTGCCATACACAACGCGCAGTGCACAGACTTAGCAGTTTGTACATTGCCATTGTAGGTTTGCACCCTGGCAAGTTTTGTTGCTGTTCGTATTTGGTAATCAGCTCTCTTAACTATATGCTATACCCAATGAAGCTCCATTTATGATCTGATTTAATAGTTTCTGCTCTATTCCCATGTTTATAGTATTCTGTAGCTTAGAGTCTAAGATGTCTATAATATTTGCCCCTCTTTAAAGCCTAAGCTCCATTGAAGGCCAAGGTCTTGATTTTTCCAAGTAAGTCTTATGGAAATCATCTATTGCTGCAAGTTCTTTCACGTCCTCTGCAGGTTCCTAACTAGGGCTCTTCTACCTTATTTACTTGACCAGGTATTGAAGTTTCTGTCAGAAGATCCTAGAATTATACACTTTGTCTACTTTAAACTTCTCTTCACTATCCACGATAACTAGTGGTAGTGGCGATTGTTAATGTTCTGGTAACTGTTCTTTGACGTCAGATTCTAGGAGTGAAATATGAAATACAGAGTATACCTTTATTGCACAGAGTAATTTCAACTGATAAGCTTTCAATCTAATTGTATCTAAAACCTTAAATTTGTCTAATTTGGTATAGTTAGGTTTCCTGGATAGGTTGGTAGTCCTGATATTTTTTCTTAGCAGCTAGACATGATTGCCTGGCTGAATTCTTGGTACCAACTAGTAGTGTTTATTTGCTTGCTCCTTATGTACATCTTGAGCTCACTTTACTTCTGCAATAAGATTATCCATAATTTCCTGATAACTTTCCACCAGGTTCACAAACTTCTTCTCTAGAAAGGTAGCTTCAAAGTGAGATTTGTATCTATAGTTTGCATAGAAGAGTAGCATATCAGTCATCTCTGACTTGACTTTATTGTGAGCTAGTTCTGCTAATGATAGTAGGGTACTCTAATTATTCTGTTAATAATTGATATAGCCTGCATATACTGTTCAACCTATACATTGGCTCTCTTTAACTGTCTATTAGTTTGGAAATGAAATACTGTTGAAAGTAATTGGTCTATTCCAAGTATCTGATAAAGGAAGTCTTAAAACCTAGAGATGAACAATGATTCCCTATTACTAATGATTGAGTTTAGAAGGCCATGATGTTTAATTATGTTATTTATAAATAAATGTGTGGTACTTTCTGCTGTGACTATTGTAGTTGTTAAGATATAGTGTAACATCTTGATGAATATGTCTACAACAGTTAAAATGGCATTGTTACTATTTGACTTGAGAAGTCTGGTAATGAAATTCATCAATACTGACTTCTATTTTTCCTGAAGGATCTGCAATGGTTGAAGTAGTTTGTAGAGCTGATGGTTTAAAGGTTTACTTCTCTTGCATATATTGCATCTACTGCAATACTTAGCAACAAAACTTTGTACTCCTAACTACTAATAGTTCTTCATGACTAGTTCAAATATCCTTGCTCATCCTGAATGCCTTGCTATAGGCAAATTATGATATGCTCTCAGGATTTTCATCCTGAGGTCCTGATTTTCTGGTACTCATATCAATCTATATACCAATATCAGTTTTCTCTGAAACTTAACTTCTCCTTTAGGTATTGTCTTAAAGTTATGTCATCCTGCTATCAGGTCCTTCATAGCTGCTTGAATGGTTGAGTCTTCTTTGTATTCTGTTTTTATAGCTGTGTTCAGCTCTTAGTCTTTTTTTATTCACAATATTGTGGCTAACAGGTAAAGGTTTCTTAGTTTAAGAACCACTTAATTGTTGTACGTCAATCGTATGTTCCCTTTCTGAAGAAGGCTTCCTGATCCTTTAGTAAAAGTATTTAGCTTTTCACTTTTGATTTCTGGTCAATATGAAGTGACAAAGTCAAACCACAATAGAAACTCTAGCTATCTAGCTTGTTGTCTATTTAAAAACTTTATCGTCATAAAGTATTCAAGGTTCTTATGATTGTACAATATCTTGATAGTGTTTTCCACCCTTTCTAGATACGTATGGTACTTCTTATATGCTTTAACGATTGATAATAATTTCTTGTTATGTATATTGTAATTGTACTTTGCAGGTGTCATTTTCTTACTAAAGAATACTATTGGGTATAGCTTTCCTTCATGCTTTTGTGACAACATTACTATGTTAATATAGTCTAAGAAATCTGTTTCCAGAATTATTTTTAACTTGAGGCCATATTGCTTGAGTATTAGTGTTATGGTGAATACCTTTTTTAATAATTTAAAGGCGTTGTTGCTGGTATCTGTTTATTTGTATTTCATATTCTTCTTAGTTAACTTAATAAGTAAGACTATTATCCTGGAGTATCTCTTTATAAAGCATCAATAGTAGTTGGCAAATTTTAAGAATACTTGGAAGTTCTTGAGTTTTTGTGATGCCTTTCATTTTAAGATTGTCTATACTTTCTTTAGATCCATAATACTCTCTTTAAAGATATGATGTAGCCTAGAAACTCTGTCCTGGTAATGTGAAATTCGCTTTTTTCCAGCTTGTACTTAACACCAAATTCTTGTAACTTGAAAAACACTATTCTTATATGTTTAATGTATTACTTCTTAAAGTAACTATAGATTAAGATGCCATCTAAGTAAGCAGTACAGAATATGTCAAGATGCTTATGTAGAATATTGTTGATAAAGTGCTCAAATGTTATTGAGGCATTAGTCAGTTCAGAGAGCATAACATTATACTCAAAATATCTGTATCTGGTCCTGAATGCTATTTTCCATTTATCTCTTGCCTTGATCTGAATCAAGTTATAGACTCTCTTTAAGTTGAGCTTAGTATACAACTTTAATACCCACAGCCTATTCAGTGTTTCTTGAATTAATGGTAAGGGGTATTAGTTCTTGACTGTAATTGCGTTTAGTCCTCAATAATCTACTTATAGTTCTAGTAAGTTGTTGTTCTTCTTTGCGAAGAGAACTAATAATCCTACAGAGAAAAATGACAATTGGATGAACTTCTTAGCTAAGTTCTCATCTAGGTACTATTTGAGTGTCTTGAGTTTGATTTCGTTCATACCATAGAGTAGGCCAAGGAGTAGACTCTTCTCTTTTTCTATAAATATACCATAATTGTAGATCCTATAAAGAGGGAGTTCATCTATTATTTTTATACTAAATAGTGACATGAACTCCCTATACTTCTAGGGGACCATATTGTTAGTGATCTTCTGGGGTCAAGATATCACAAAACTTATTCTTGATTGAGTATTGTTAACTTTACTCATAGTGATATAGTAGATATGCATTTCTAGTTCTTGATATACCTTCATAAATACTGTTGCCTCTATTATTATAATAGAGAGGTATTTATTTTAAGGGGCTTCAACTATAATATAGTCAGGGAGAGCTAGAGCACTTCTAATAACTGGCCCTGAAATGTATCGTTCAATGCAATACTCTAAATCAAAAATTATCTCATTTTCTCAGAACTTAATCTTGGAGTTATGAAGTCGTAGTCAGGGAATACCTATACCTATGAAGTAATGATCTAATGAAGTTATAAAAAACTATGCATTTATGTAATAGCCATTAAAGTCTATAGAAGATCTGACAACCTGTCAAATTACTTTGCTTTCAATTGATTGTTCATTTAGGACCTGTAGTACTTGAGATTTTTCCAGGTTTTAAAGTTTAAACTAGTGTTGTTCGGTGAACCTTTTATCCATAAACACATATCCTATTGCACCACTGTTAATTAAAGCATAAGATTGAACTACTTTTTCATTGGTGCTAACAGTATATGAAAAGACAAATTGAGAATTCCCTGTCTGGAAAAGCTTTTCCTTTGGTACCAAAGATGCTATTAAAAGCCAAAGTGGTTTTATTCCTGAAGTGACTTACTTCTCTTTGTCTCATCCTATTTGTACATCATAACTTACTTCTGAGATTATTCTTTTCCCGATTTCTCTTCTTCCCTGACCATTGCTTCCAACACCTTTATGTTTTTCTAAAAGTTGATTAAGCATTAATATGCTATATGCCTCATCAACTCATACCTAAAATACAGTCTGTTGTAAAAGTGGCTGTCCCTCTCTTTCAGGCTGAGGTGAAATCTAGCCTGACCTGGTACTGCTTGGGTGGCTTCAATATTTATGGAGATGGCTCTATAGTAACTTGAGTTACTATCTGTGAGGTGGGTCACACTGGTTAAGGCCTCTATCTTAGCCTGCAGGGGTATCAGAAGATAAATAAACTACTTATTGAAGGGCTTCTTCTTATGGTGTTGAGCCCTTCACTTGTTATCCATCTCAATACATACTTTTAATAGTGCTCTCAAAGTTGTATACTTCTCTATTGAATGTATTAATATCTCTTGAATATTCTTCGATAACTCTTTATTGAATATGTCCTTCAAAATGGCTTCGTTATACTCCAGCAATATCGATAGTCAAACAAGTCAGCCAGTTACAGAGAGCATGGCTTGTTTCTTTGTTTCAGACTAAACAAGGCTATGAACACTATTGTCTTGAGATCTGGGTCTCAAAACACTACTTTGATGGCATTAACAAAGAGAATGGCCAATATCACAGCGGCACCAAGGTCAAGCCTCAGTGACCTGGCCACTGAGACAAGCAACGATCGGATTGCCCCAGGCAATACCTAAGTAAATAAATAAGAGGACAGAAAGTGTCGCCAAAGCCTGTTAAACTCGATGAGTAGTCTACTGTAGACTGCCTATCAGTCAAAAACTCTTTGTATATACACTATGTTCATAGCACCCTTCTAATAGCCCTATTGCTACTGTCATCAGCTTACAAGAAGCTTGCCCTACATGTACTGGTGACAAGAGGCCCACCAGCGGCCCTAGTACCCACATAGTCTCCCATCGCTCTGCCTGTAACGATCTAGTGCCTGTGACCACCAATAAGTATACCCCCTGTCACAGCCAAGAATGAGATAATAGTGATTGTCTGTGCTATTTAGTTACTCCATAATGTCCTATCCTTATCTTTCAGCTGAGTTAAGTACCAGGTTAACACTGACCCCCTAAGTAATAGTCCAGCATACCTAATCTTGTTCTCATCGTTTGCAAATGCCATAGCATCTGCCCTGAACTTGAGTTCAAGAAGCAAGATCTATTCCTGTAGCTTCTTACTGTCGGTCTTGTTGCATTATTCAGAGTCAAAGATCTTAACAGATTTGATGATACAAAGACCTTCTAGTTACTAAATAAGTCTAATGATCTTGTCAGCTTAAGTGGCAATGGTGGTAGAGATGGCAGTAGCAATAGCAGCAATGGCAACGGCTTCTTCTTCTGCCATAGTACTTGATATTAAGTTAGGTAAAGTATTGAGATAAGATTAAATATAATATAATAGTGAAGACTTCGAGTACTGTAAGGTAGGCAATACTGATGTACATTACTTTAACTTGAATACTTTGAATAATTCAATCCAAAACAAAGTCTTTTTGTTGCTAGAGACCACAATCACTTCTCAGCTAGAATTCAACAATACAGCGTGAAATTATATCTTTCAATATCTTAGACAATAAGATTTAGTTTCTAAGTGACAAACTTCTAAAAAATATGTTCAATGAAGAGAAGAGGAAAGCACTTTCTATTACTCTCCAAATGCTCTTTATAGCAGCTTTTCATCAAGTCACTGACCATCTGTTATCGAGTAATCACATACAATACTAGAGCCATACTAAAGTGTGACTCATAACCTGATTTCTAATCAGGGAAATCTGAGTCACTAAATAACTCATACTTCTCTTACCTAAATGTAATTACTACATGACTTACTACTTTTAACTAATGTATTTCTTAGCTATTTCAGCTGTTTAGGGATTCGTCAGCTCGATTCCCTAAATTGCTCCTGGTCAATCCATAGCTAAAAGCCTTTATAGTTTATTGATTACTACTTATCTTGCTCTCTTAACATTGTAGTAACTTATTGAGTCCATTAAGTAGAAGCTGTTTGACTGGAGTATTGTTCTATATTTTTCAGTTACCATATACAGTATATAGTGTACAGACTTGGCAGACTACATATTGCCACTATAAGTTTGTACCCTAACAAGTTCCATTGCTATTTATATTCGGTAACCAACTCTCTTAGCTATATATTATACCCAATAAAGCTTCATTTACAATCTGATCTAATAGTTCCTGCATCATTCTTATGTTTATGACATTTCCTAGCTTAAGGCCCAAGATATCTGTGACAGTTTGTGAGTTACACCCCAGCCCAGCTATAATGTAGTATGTAATCACCCGATGGCAGAAAGTTAGTGACTTAATAAAGAGCTACTATAAAAAGCACTTGGAAAGCAACAGAAATTGTTTTTCTCTTCTTTTCATTGAACGTACTATTTGAAGTTTATTACTTAATAACTAAGTTTTATTACCTAAAATATTGAAAGATATAATTACACGCAGCCTTGTTAAATTCTAGCTGGAAAGTGATTCTGGTCTCTGGCAACGAGAAGATCCTGTTCACAAATCAAGTTACCTAAAGCACCTAAGTCCAAGTAATGCATGTCAGTATCGTCTACCCTACAGTACCTAAAGCCTCTATCATTACATAGGGTCTTCTTCTAGGGACTAGAATCACTTCCTAGCTAGTATTTAACAAAGTGGTATACAATTATATCTTTTAATATCTTAGATAATAAAACTTAGATAACTAAGTAATAAAACTCCAAATAATATATTTGATAAAAAGAAGAGGAAAGCACTTTCTATTACTTTTTAAGTACTCTTTATAGTAGCTCTTCATTAAGTTACTAATTACTTGCTATTGAGTAATCGCATACTACATTATAGTCATACCAAGATGTGACCTATAACCTAAATTCCAAATAAGGAAACCTGAGTCACTTTATAACTTATACCTCTTTTACTTATATACAATTACTTCATTGCTTATTACTCTTGATTGATGTGTTTTTTAACTATCTTAGCTAGTCAGGAATCTATCAACTCCCCTTCTAAGTTACTTCTAACCAGTTTTGGCTAGAGGCCTTTATGATTTATCAGTTACTTCTTATATTAATCTCTTGGCATTGTAGTTGTTGGCTAAGTCTGCTAAGCAAAAGTTGCCCAACCAGAGTATTATCTTATGTTTTTCAGTTATTATACATATTGCTACATCTAGTGCCATACCCTATTAAGTCCTATTACTATTTATATTTAGTAATTGACTTTCTCAGTTAATGCTATGCCCAATAAAGCTTCATCTACAATCTGATCCAATAGTTTCTGTGCTATTCTTGTATTTATAACATTCTGTAGCTTAGAAACTAAAATATCTATGATAATACCTTAGAACTGCTATACTTTTTCTAATATAATTTTGACTGTAATAATTGTGTTATTGAACTAATAAAATTGTTATCATTTAAAGAGAGCATTTTCTGGTAAAAACTATTCTACTTTATGAGCTCTTACAATCTCTAGTCAAATAAAACTTGTATTTAAATTTGAGAAGTCATTGAAAAGTAATCTGCTAATAACTAATTATATAATAATCTTATAGAATTATTGTTGAAATCGTTGTTGCATGTTTTTTTGCGAAGGAAGATTTTCTGAACTTGCTTAACAGACTTTCCAGTATTGTCATAAGGCCAAGTATTTTATATTAGTATAGTACATGCATTTCTAAAGTGGTAATCTATTCTCTAAATCTGTAAAATAACTGGTGTAATCTATACTCTTTCCAGATTTACTTATAATTATAAGTTCAATAATTTATTTTATAAGAATATAGATAAGAGTAACAGATATATATACTTATATTGCAACTTAGCTATATATTAAATTCTGGCTACTTTTTCATCTTTAAATACAATAGTTAGGTATATATTCTAAATGCCTTTGAACTTTATTTAAAGTTCTTACTAACTTATATAAAGTGTTCTAATAAATATTAAAAGATCAATTGTATTAATATTGTATTGTTAAAGGAGTTTAACTTGGATTTAAAACTATAATTTTAAACTTTCAAAAGTTTAAAAATAATTCTAAACTTTATTTATTTTCCAAGTTAGTTTCTAAAGCATTTTCAACCTATACAAAACTATATATGTATTCACTTCCTCAAACTTGTTATTTGTATCTAAATTACTAATCTTGAATCTTTTATTTCTTTTTAAAAACTATTTTAAAGAAATATAAAAATCAGTGGTCTAAATACTTTATAGTAATATAAGAATTATTTTGGATATTCTTTTATGTCATTTTAGTTTATTCTTCTTCTCTAGCTTGAATATTTTCTTTAGCATTATATATATATATAAATAAATTCTTTCACTACAAATTTACTATACTAAAATTAATGAATAAGTTAGAATAATTGAAATTATGAACAAATACATTTAATTCTTATTTAGCTTTATACCAATATAGTTGAGTACTGTATAAATCAGTTACTTCCCTTATAACTCAATTAGTTAAGTAATTATTATTGCTTTCTTCAATTAAAGTCTTTGGTTCATTAGTTAATATTTTAACTATAACTAACTTCTATTTCTATTAAAATTTATTTGCTTTAAAATTCTATTTTCTTATTAATAGGTTGAATATGACATATTGAAATTAAGAGTATTATATAAACAGCTTATGATAGTACTTCAGCATATGAGTAATTTATTTATCAAACTTAATAGTATAATTATAAGATTCTATTAAATCTGCTTTTTTAGTTTAATAAAGAATTAGAAAGATTTTTCCTAACAGTTTTGTTGTGATTGGTGCCTGCGCATTGTTCGGAAACAGTACTGCCGTCGGAATGAGTCATATTCAGGCATAATTATACCTGGAAGTTTACTATCCGGACATCCTTAACGATGCTTCCAAAGGCCTAAGTAACAATAGCATCAATATATAAGGTTAGGTAAAACCCTATTTAGAATTAATTAGTTGTCACTTTTAAATACAGTTGTTTCTTACCTAGCTTTTGCTCTTGTACTTAGTCAATTCTATAACAAGTTTTATTAATTTATCTTATTTACTAATAGAAGTAAAGTTAATTGTAATTATATTTATTAGTTCTTAATAGTTACTTAATATTTAATAAATAAAGTTTAGTTTATTCACTTCAAATATATTTTATATATTTAGTACTATTGTAGCTTCAATTTACAGATTTTTATTATCATTAAACTGTTGAGAGAGAAATTCTTAAATTATTTTATCTCAATACTTATTCAAGTTATTAATTTGAAGAATTACTTTTTCTATTGTTATAATTTGATTAATTACACTATTATCTTATAGTAATGAATGAAGATTTTGCTAATCAATTTTAATACTGAATTTAGTATAATTAAGATAATATCTTTTTAGATAAACCAGCTACATCTTAACTGCTTACTGTCTAACCTTAAAATCTGCTTAAAACCAGTAATTAAGAAGTTATTCTTTCAAAGTAGTATTCTTTACAAGTTTTAAAAGAATAATATTAAGATTAGTAAGTAATGATAATAAGATATATATAACTTTGATAGTATTCTGCATGAAATTAATTACATATCTAGAATATTTATACAAATAATTACTAGAATACTACAAATGTTAATAAATATTTACTCCAGTACTATAAAAAGTTTACTAAAATATTATAATTTTGTTTTCTACTTAATAAATACTAAGTTAAGTTCTTTTGCTTGCAATTGATTTTTTTATGATATATAGTTTCTTAAATATCAATTATGAGCATACTAATCTTTAAAGTAAATAAAAAGTTTATTTCTGCATAATATTTTAATAGGTGATAAGTTATATTATATTATAAATATCTTAAGTCTTACCAGAATAATGTCACAAATATGAGAGTAATGTTGTTTATTATTAGATCAAGTTATAACTTCACAGAATTAGGGACAGTACATATAATTTAGCAAAGATGAACTGAATATGAGAATGAATAGTACTTGCTAAAAGCAAATAAGAGTTAAAGTAAGACTTATGCAATTAGTACTTTCAGTGTTAAGAGCACTACTTATGGTAACTTAATAAATTACTTATATCTTGGTCAAAGCAATAACTTCAGCTAGTTATATAATTACCAAGTTACTTAATCAGAAAATGGCAAACTAATAAGAAACTTTACAATCTATAGAACTTTAAACTATTAGATATGAAGAAAGACAAAGGAAGCTGAAAGATATTTAGTTGCTGAAGGATATATTAGTAAAGTATAGTGAGTAGCTCAAGTATAAGTAGGAAGTTATGAGTTACAATGACTTAGATTTCATTATTAGACTTAGTATAAATTATGTTGTAAGTTATACTAAGAGATGTATATATTAAGTAATATAAGTTACCTATTAGCAAATAGCTAAGAGATCAGTAAAGAAACAGTTATAAATACTGCATTAAGTTCTTAAGAAAAGCATTTTTCCCCTTCTCTTTATTAAATATCTTGTTAGTTTAGCAATCAAGCTTTGTACCAAAAATTATTACTTAGAGACGAGACCTTATCAGAGTTGAATCGTCACAATTATAGTTCTATACTCTAAGTTAATTCTGTAATAGAGACTAGTACTACTAAACAATAAATAGTTACTACTTCTACTTTCTAGAAATAAGCTATTTATTTCAGTTTAAAGTTTAAGATTATACTTAAGTATTAAAAATGATAGGTAAATGATTCTGTTGAGAAGAATTAACAGATGGTTCAATTTTACCTATGCTGTGTATTGTCAAGTTTAAGGCCTTACAAAGTGTATTAACTTGTATTTATCTTCTGCAAAGATGGAGATATGTTTAGATGCCTATAATTTGACATGCTTATGTATGGTGGCCAGTATTGATTAGTTCTCTATAACTAAGTCTTCTATTACCAGGATAGCCATGTTGTCAATATATCTTATTGAAGTTAAGTTAATTCTAGAGTCTGAACAAACTTTGAGAAGATTAGTATTGTAAAACAGGTAGAGAATGGGAGACAGCGGTGGCCCCTGTAGGATGCTAGTATTAATGGCGAAGGGGGGTAAACTGTATCCCTTGAATCCTAGATCTTTTGACCTAATACGGCCCAAGGTGAATTACTCCATCCAGTATAGCGAACCCCCGTTCGGGTAAGGCACCTCTTTCAACCGCTCGCCTCTTTGTTGGCCCTTGCTGGGCCGGACATAAATTCATCGCCGTTTCCCACCTTCTGTGAGAGCATGTTGGTGTTGCACTAAAAAGTTTAGATAGTGGGCTTGACGTCATGCCGACCTGCCGTGCCTGGAGATATTTGATTAGACAAAACTGACGAAGCGATAAGGCAGTCGCCGCGTAAGATTGACCTACTGAACAAGCAAGCTCGAGGAATCAGGGAACTGCCCGAGAAATGCTGAAACGGAAGATTGAGCTACAGCAGAGATCACTAAAAATGAGAAAAACAAAACTCAAGATAGGGGAAGCATTCCTTTAGATGTAGCAGCGAGCAAAAAAGTAACTATTAATTATGTTTCGGTGGACCGAGAATATCCTCAGAACACAATTTTATCCCCAACGGGAAGTAACCAGCTACTACTCCCAATTAAACGGCCTCCCCACCTTCACGTACCGCAGCGCCCTCGACTGCCCCGGAATCTCCACAACCGGCAACTCATAATAAACAACTGCCGACATCTCCACCACGTTCAGCCCTCCGTTATCCGCCTCGCATATCCCGTTGGACATCCCATCCACTTCCGGGATATTGTTTTGAAAGCTGCCGCCGGCGATTTCGTGGATCCTGACATGATCTCCCTGGATTTCGTGAGCGAGACTTTGGCTGCCTGCCATCTCGTGGGCTTGTCTGCAAGCGAAATGAGTTTGGCCATAGCCGTCTTCGATGGAGAAAGATTAAGGCTGTTATGAGTATGGCTAGACTGAGTACTGCTGCTAGTATTATTGCGAATATTACTCCGATAGGCAGTTTGTGGGTGTGGGTGTTGTTGCCGGTGCCTTTAGGAGCCGTCTGTGTAGTATTGGTTGGAGGCGAAATGGCTATGAGTTTTTGCGGCACATTTGTATTAGGAAAGCGGGCTTGAGAGACGGAGAAATTCGAGCGCTCGTAGTCGATAATGATGTAGCTTTTGGGATTGAAATTTGCCCTATCAGTCCCCAAAAGGGGTTTTTTTTCCGTACCAAAAAAGAGGTGTGGCAGAAAGCCAAAAAGAAAAACAAAGCTCACTTCTCTTAAAGAAGAGTGCGGCCGAGTACTTATTGCGTGTTATTGTCGGCACGCATCAAGGGAAAGTAGTGGGACATGATTTTCGATTCCGGTATGGACATGGTGAGATCAAAGCTTGCGTAGGGAAGGACGATATCGATGCTTTCACCCCCGCTAACTTGCGCCCCAAGTGTGAATGTGATGCTGGCGTTCTTCGAGACGAGAGCGTTGTGCATGGTCTCGTTCACCAGGTACAACCCGGCTCGGGAGTCCCACTCGATTCCGAAAAAGGGTTCGAACTTGCTGCAGGCGTCGATTGGCAGCCAGATGTAAGGCACGTTGTTGTCGATGGTGCAGATGATGCCTGCCGGCAGCAGGGACTCAGTCCCACTCGTGATCGCTTGAACGCCGACGAGCAGGTCCCGGGAGATGTTAGAACCGAAGGAAAAGGAGACGGCGTTCGGGGTGAAGCGCGTCTGGTCAAAAACGAGGCTGCGAAGGGGTTTCTTGGGGCGGTAGGCGGCGCCGGCTGTGAACGACTACGACAGACTCGGGACCTTGCTTTCGCTTTTCAAGGAGGCTAGGAGGGACGGTTTCGGGTGGTTGAAATCGGTGAGGTTGAGCGCGAAGGGCGCGAGCGGGAGACGGCCAATGTAGAACTGCTTCGTTGCGATGCCGCCGACGATCTGGTCGGTCAGCGTCAGGCCGCCGCTGCCTTGCTAGGCTAGACTCAGCGTGTCGAGACCGTAGTCTCCGTTTCCGCTGTAGCCGAGCTTCTCTTCGACGGGCATGGCTAGTTGGAAGAGGCCTTGGTCGCGCCATGTTGAGGACTGGTTTTTGTGGAATGAGAAGCCTCGCAGGTTGTTGCAGTCGGTCGGGTCTGTCTTAATGCAGCCCTGTGGGAGGGTAATCCAGGTCTCGGAGTTCGTTGATGAGGGCAAAACGCGGATGTTCTGGGGTGGGGTCCCGACGAGAATGCCGAAGGATGACCAGGGCCCGTCGTTGCCTTCCCTGTTGTGGATTGTAAGCAACAGCTCTTGTCTTTGCTCCTCGTGAAAGAATGAGAACTTACCAGTATTCACTTGCTGGTACACTGTACGGTGCCGGAGTCGCCATGACATAGCGAAGAAAGAATCTGAGCACTCATCTCTTTGAAGAGAAAGAGGCTGCGCAGAAAATGACGTTGAAGAGATATGTGCCCCGTGTTACGGTGGGGCTTATATGGCCTCGGTGAGCCCGGGTGGTGGACGTTGTGGCGGAGTTCGAAGTTAGCGTGGTGGCCCTCGGCTCCTCCAGGCCTACTCTTCACCCGAGCCATTCATTGCAGATGCACCGCATACGGTCTCAGCTGAAACAGGGCAGCTTGGAAGTTTCTGCTCTGCCCTCAACCCTTGTCCTGGTGCTTTATTAGATTATATCGACAACTCCAAAATCCGCGGATATCCACGACATGAAAACCAGGTTCCCGATCCTTCAAGGATTTCTCTCGCAGCGCTGCGGGAGGCAGCTCGTCGGGTCAAAAATAGGACGTCCAGGCCTGAGTACTGTGTAACCAGAATCTGCCACGGTGATAAGTATCACCTCAGCACCGTTCCTCGACGTCGAAACGCCTCTGGAGGACTCAAGCTGATCATCGAGCTTTCTGCCTTTCTTTCCGAGTTAGCTTCCCTAGTTATATCTCTCGGGTGTCGAACCTTCGGTTTGAACATCATTCGCCAAGAGCAAGGCACCAAGATTAAAAGAGTGCAGTGCAGCCCCCACAGCTCCACCATGCGTGGGGTATGTCTCGCGGCTGCGACCGCGGCGGCGTGGTGGGGTATCGCGTCCGCATCGCCGACCAAGACCTTTCCGCCGCTGGGCCGCGGACTCGATTACGGGGCCCGTTTCCCGATCCGGGCCGCCACCGCGCCAACACCGGTTACCACGGCCTTGGATCCAACCGGAACGGATTGCGGGCGGCACTGTGCCATCAGCTGGCCCCTGGTCTCTTCCATCGATTGGGTTAAGGGCGTGCCTCATGAGCTTGTTGTCGCGACAATCGTCCTGACGATCAACAATCAAACCAACACGACGAGCACCTCCACCAAAACCAACGACATCACGTCGCTGCTCCTCGACAACACCCTCTTCCCGCCGAATCCGACGAACGCGGATGGGACCATCGTGACGACGGTAACGTGGTCCGGACGCACGACGGTGCTGTAAGTCTCCAACCTTCTCCAGTCGCTGCTCGACCGCCAAATAACATCTACAAGCGCATACCCGACCGTCGTTGCCGACTACCAAAGCAGCTACACGGTCGCGGGCACCATCCTGGTGCGGCCCGCCGCCAACACCTTCACGTGCA